>JAKRSK010006415.1:597500-627500 GCA_029891615.1 Natrix natrix natrix
TCTCGGAAGGATGGATGGATAAGTCAACCCGAGAACCTAGGAATTATTATAGAGTTTAGGCAGAATTGAGATGAAGTTGACTACAGAGAACTGCACTGTTAATTCTATACTGAATTTGTTGGCTTAGAACATAAAAATGATATAAGAGTTTTCTGCACCTTAGAATGGGGGTTTGTTTTTATCTGATATGCTCATTTTCTGGTAGAGTAGAGACAGCAGCCAGACTGGGTATGCTTTATCCATTAACCAATCAGACTGAATCTACACTTATGATGTCATCGGGCCCTTGTGGCTCCTCCCCAGTTTCAGATGAAGGAAGAACTGTAGACTCAAGTGAGAATTGTGAGCAAAAAGTGAAAGTCCACAGTCACTGTATCTCTCTCCTCCACACAAGGAATTCCCTCGTGTGACCCATACCAGGGCGGGGCTGTCTGCTGTCTCTACTCTACCAGAAAATGAGCATATCAGGTAAGAACCAACACCCATTTTCCTGTTATCGTAGAGACAGCAGCCAGACTGGGATGTACCAAAGACTGGGCTGTCCACTAGGGTGGGAAATTGTAAAAAAGGTCTGTTAGGGCACAAGCACTTGTTGTAGCACCCTGGGCCCAAAGGCCGTGTCAGCCAACGCGTACTTGTCCAACTTGTAATGATGTATGAAGACTGTAGGAGACACCCAGGTGGCCGCCTGGCAGACTTATTCCAAGGTGGTTTGAGTGGACCAAGCGGCAGATGTCGTAGAGCTGTGTGTAGAATGAGCTGTAATGTTTGCAGCGACCTGTATGGATTGACGTTCATAAGACAGTTTAATACAGGCTCTTATTCAGCACCCCGGACTAGATGATGAAGCCTTGGTACTCAAGGAGGCCTGGCAAAAGGAGATGAAGAGAGCTTCCGAGTGGCGGAACGAGGTGGGTGCAGTCGATGTAGATCTTGAGGGCACGATGTACATCAAGAGTGTGCCACTTGCGCTCCCTCTCATGACGGGGAGGTGGACAGAATTCAGGTACGGTTAACTCCTGACCTCGGTGGAAACAGCTATTGACCTTCGGTATGAATTTCAGGTCCAGTCTTAAGACAACTTGGTCTGGATGGAACACGCACAAGTCATGCCTGATTGAAAGAGCAGCCAAATCAGAAATACGTCTGGCTGAGGTTACAGCCACCAAAAACTGTGTTTTAAAGGACAACAGTTTCAAAGAAGTGGATCTCATAGGCTCAAAGCGCGTGGAAATCAAAGCCTCTAGGACACGAGGCAAGTCCCAAGTCGGATATATATGAATGGCAGGGGGACACAGGTTTGATGCTCCACGGAGAAATCTCCAGATTCAGGGGTGAGAAGGCAGATGTTCAGATGCCAGGCCATCCAGAATAGAGGCCAGAGCGGCCACTTGTTGGTGTAGCATGTTAGGGGTAAGTCCCTGATCAAGCCCCCGCTGCAGGAAGTCCAATATCTGCGGAATGGACGCTCTAAGTGGTTCAACAGTCTGGTTGGAACACCACAAAGCAAAAGTCCGCCACGTGGCATTATAAATGCGATTAGTAGAGCTTCTGCGTGATGCCTGAATGGTAGCAATGATGTCAAGGGAGATGTTATCGGCTGTTAAGGCTTGCCACTCAATCGCCATGCCGTTAACTGCAGCCACTGGGGGTCGGGATGACAAACTGACCCTTGGTGTAGAGACAGGAGAGACCGTGGGATGTGCCATGGGGTGGAGATTGATAGAGTCACTAGGTCGGCATACCAAGGCCGGTGTGGCCAATTTGGCGCTAGCAGCAACAGTTCTGCCTCCTGCTCCAGCATTTTTTGAATTACCCTCTGAATGAGGGGAAGGGAAGGAAATGCGTACAGGAGACCCCTGGTCCATGAACCTCGAGTAATACCTGGGTACCTGGTTGTTGTCTGCCGTCATGAACAGGTCTAGGACTGGGAGGCCGAACCATAGTGTCAGTCAATGGAAGAGGCTCGGATGGATGGTCCACTCCCCCTGATCTATCGTTGTCCAGCTCAGCCAGTCTGCTTGGACACTGGAGACCCCTGAGATGTATTCTGCCCTGAGAGTTGACAGGTGAGATTCCTGCATCAGGGACCAGGAACGAGTTCCCTCCTGTCTATTTATGTGTGCCTTGGTCATAGTATTGTCAATGAGGACTAATATGTGATGGGCCTGAACTCTGTGGTGGAAGTGTCTGAGGGCAAGGCGAACCACCCACAATTCTAGCCAATTTATGCTGTTTTAACTCTGTTCGAGGGACCACTGACCCTGAGCTACCAGATCCTGCATTTGTGCCCCCCAACCTGTCAGACTTGCATCTGTCGTAAGTGTGAGATGGCCCAGCTCTCTGAACAAGGCCCCTTGCAAAATCGCCGGGGACTGCCACCATTTGAGAGTGTAATACCTGTCTGGGAAGGGGGACTCTGAGAGGAGAGCTGCTCCTGTCGGCCTTTTGATGTGGAAGCATGAACCATTGAAGGCTCCTGCTGTGAAACCTGGCCCATGGGACAATCCCGAAGCAGGATACCATCTTGCCCAAGACTTGGGAGAGAAGAAGAAGGAATGCCTTGCGTAGACGTAGCACCTTCCTGACAAGTTCCCTCAGACTGAGAATGCGGTCGTTGGATAGGAACACCCTCTCCACCATGGTGTCTATCAAGACCCTGAGGTGGAGAATGCAAGTGCTGGGAACAAGATGACTCTTTTTGAGATTCAGCCCAAACCCGTGATTCTGCAAGGTGTGAATGGTGAGGGCGAGATCTCTTTCTGCCTGAACCGGAGACCTGGAGAACAAGAGGATGTCATCCAAGTAACAGAGAATCTGAACTGGGGATGACCTGATGTGGGCGGCCAGTGCTGCCAGTACCTTTGTGAATAACCTGGGGGCAGAGGATAGACTGAATGGAAGAGCTTGGTACTGGAAGTGCCTCCCCCCATAGGAGAAGCGGAGATATTTTCGGTGGTCTATGAAGATGGGGATATGAAGGTAAGCTTCAGTGAAGTCTACTGACGTGAGGAAGTCACCTTTCTTGACCACCTGAAGGATGGTGTGCATAGAATGCGTTTTGAACCGCCAATAGACAATATGGTGGTTCAATGTTTTTAGATCTAAAATTGCTCTCCATCCCCTGGAATTCTTCAGTACCACAAACAAGCGGGAATAAAAACCCTTCCCTTCCCGATGGGGAGGAACCGGTTGGATGCCCCGGATCTCCAACAGGTGCTGAATGGCCCGTTCCATCAGTGGCCTCTTGCGAGGACACCGAGAGACCGGGCATGGCACGAAGTGTTCCTGCGGGATGGAGAGGAATTCTAGCATGAGACCAAATTTGACAGTTTTGAGTACCCAATTGTCTGTTGTGGTCTCCCAGCAGTGGGCAAAGAACGCCAGGCGGCCTCCGATCGGAAGAGAGTCCAAATAGTCATTTCCTATGTGAAAAATGGCAGTTGCCTCCTCCACGGTAAGATTTCTTGGAGGGGAAATGCTGTGTGTTTCTACTGGACCTGTCCTGGTGAGACCCCCGTCTGGGAGTGTAGGATTGGCATTGTGGACAGGGGAAGGAAGGTCCCCCATCCGCCGGTTGAAAGGGCGACCTCCTATAGAAAGCAGGGAGGCAACTGTCCTGTTTCTTGTGGATAGATGAAAGGATCTTGTGCTTATCTTTAGAGTCCGTGAGGTACGGGTCTAAGGGATTACCAAATAATTGGACACCACTGAATGGGGAGGATGCTAGGCGCCACTTGGTACGGACATCCGCCTGCCATGGCTTGAGCCAAAGCAGAAGCCTGGCCGTGACTGAAGAGGCCATGGCTTTAGAAGCGAATCTAGCAGCATTAAGGGAAGAATCAGCTGCAAATTCAACCGCTGCCCTGATCTTGTTGAGATCCCTATGTGATCTAGTGTCAGTAGGAGCGATGCGCGCCTGAAGCTGTTCAATCCAAACCAAGGCCGCCCTGGAGAAAAAGGAAGTGGCCGTAGAGGCCCTCACAGCCCAGGCCCCAGCCTGATAGTTTTTGACTAAGGTTTGATCTGACCTTTTCTCCTCAGGCTTGAGAACCTCCTCAGGGGCTCCAGAGACCACAGTAGGTGAAGACAGGGCTGCAACCAGTGCGTCCACTGGGGGAGTCTCGAAGAAGTTGGTGAGGTCTGGTGCAATGTTGTAGAGATGTTTGTCAAGGTTGGTCGGCTGTGGGCCCATGCCTGGAGACTCCCACTGCTTCTGGATGATGTTCAGGAATATCTTGGGAACAGGGATCACCTCTTTTTCCACAGTGGGTTCGGTGAATGGGGTACTGGGACCTTCCATTGAAGCCGGTTCTGCCAGTTTATCCTGTGAAGTAAAAACTGAAGCAGAAGATGGTACGTTAGCAGCTTTAATGGCCTTAAGAAGAAGGGACTTGAAATGATCAGTTTTGAATAATCCAGTAAAGGCAAGGGTATCTGGGGTGACCATTCGACAGGTCTGAGTCCCGTAGGTTATCTTGCTCCCCACCAATTGAGGCCTGAGAAGTAGAGGCAGAGGGATCAGGTTGCTGAGCCGCAGCAGAAGATTTATGCTTATGGCCATGTGATGGAGCAGGTTGGGGTTGCTGTTGTAGGCCAGCAGCCATGACCTGTTTAATGGTTTCAGCAATGATGATTGCCATATCAGCAGGAGAGGTGTACATGGTGTGTGTGGGGGACCCCAGAGCCATGTGTAACCAGGAGGGAATCCTGTTCAAAGGTGCGCTCCCTATTGAGAGGGACATCAAAGAAATTGCCCCTGTTGTCAGGTTCCATTGAAGACGAGGACTCCGAAGAAGACAATTCCCCTTCTGAATAGGCCCGGGGGGGGGGGGGGGGCAGTCAGGGCCCATGGGAGGCAAGGCAGGTGGAGCTGGGGATGCCACTTGGTGATTCTCGGTGGGAGGGAGGGAGGGCTGGGCAGTTAGAATATGTTGTTGGTTTGGGGCCCTCTGAAATTCTTTCTCAAGGGCCTTCTGCCTGCACTCTTCTGCCCTGGTAGCCACTTTAGAGACTTTGGGATTTACTTCTGAGGAAGGGGCCTCTTTGGCTTGCCTCTTCTTGCTGATCTTTGCCCCTGATGGCCCTGCCTCCTCTAATCCTGCATTCGTATCCATAGCTGGATCAGCCATTTCCCCAAACATAAATCAACTAAGATAGGCAACGGGCTCACCCGTTTGCTGGCGAGGCACTCCTGTTCCGGTCCACATGGGGTGATCCCGCATTGCTGGGCACTCCAAATGGCTGCTGTAGAGTTCGTGCCCTTTTAAAAACATCCAAAATGGCCGACTTATTTTCTCTGAGGCTTTTCTGAGCCTCAAAATGGCCGCCGCTATCTTCGTGGGCTTTTCCACAAAATGGCCACCGATACTAAATGTGGCCAGGCGATCTGCAGAATGGCCACCGGACCCGCCTGGAACTGCTGCGTGTGAAGCAGCCGGTCGCACGTCCCTCCGAGTGCCCAGAATCAAAGAGCACCGCGGGGAAACAACCGTGGAGCCATAGCTCATGAGCTGGCCGATCTGATTGCAAGGCAGGCTTCCTGAGCGAACTTGTGGCTGCGGGCAATCAGACGGGTGAGGAAAGGCAGCCAGAGATCAGTTTTGAATTTCTCTCCAATTTGTAGAATAAAGGATTATTTAAGGAACCAATTTAAAGAGTTCCGAACAAAAAAAATTTGGAAAAATTCACCAATTAAAGATATAATTAAATAATTTGGAGGAGAGATCAATTCTCACAGCCAGTCCAGGTTGGACTGAGTCTGAAACTGGGGAGGAGCCACAAGGGCCCGATGACATCATAAGTGTAGACTCACTCCGATTGGTTAATGGACGGAGCATACCCAGTCTGGATGCTGTCTCTACGATAACAGGAAAACTGTCGGTCATTGTGGCTTTATCTCTAAAAAACTCAAGATTTACTTTTGAGGGTCATGGAAAATGATAAAAATAATACTTACTGAAGAAGAGTGGGGAAAGACGAGGATTGACACAAGAGGAACGTCCAACTCTATTTTATTAACAAGAAGCAATGTCAAGTAATACAGGAGAGAATCGCCGTTCCTTAGCCTGACAGCTATTTATACGAAGAGCTGTCAGGCCGAAGGACCAATCAGGAGAGCGGAACAGCCCGCCTTCAGCCATGCTGCGCCTGATTGGCTAAGGCGCAGCATGGCTGTTGCTGGCTGACAACAGAGGGAATCCCCGGTCGTATGTCGGGGAGGAAAGGAATATAACACTCCTTCCCCCCCAGCGAGGACGCATGCGCGACAGCGGAGCATGCGTAGTCGCTAAGATAGGCTGGACGGCGACGGACACGCCCAGAACGCCTCAGAACTGGGCAGATCGCCGGAGGAGGAGGTGGTGTCCGTGGGAGCTCCTCCCTGAAGGGAGTGGAGCTCCGGGCGCCATCTTGAAGGCCTATCTCAGACGGAGGAGGAGGAGGCGGAGACTCAGGAACAGGTAGGCAGGGCCGGGGTGGCGCGGCCGCTGGCGGGCTTGAGACAGGGAATTTTGAAAAACAACTAGGGAAAGGCTGGCCTGATTGAGGGAAGGCCAATTTCGGTGGCAATGGCGGAGCTGGTAGCCCAACGGGGGCTGGAACGATGGAGGGCTGTGGAAGGCGGAAGGCGCCTGGAACAGTCTCTGCCGAAACTTCTTGTGGCATGGGCAGCTGCCACGGCGGGGAAATCGGGTGCGGCGCCAACCCCAGGGCCTCGGGTGGAATTGTCGAGGCCGACCCTGCGGGGTTGTTGTGTGGATCCGAAGGTTCGCGACGCCTTAATTGATCCACGTGGCGGCGCCAGTCTGCACCGTCGGCGGTCCGGACCCTGTAAGAGCAGGGGCCGGTTACAAAAGTGACGGTGGCAGGCACCCACTTAAAGTCCCCGGAGAAGGCCCTTGCCCATACTGAATCGCCCTCACGGAAGGAACGGGGAGGGGGTCCCAGGTTGCTCGGCTGTGCCTCAGCATAGGTTGGGTGCAACCTATCTAAGGTGGTCCGCAGGCGCCGGCCCATCAGCAGCTCAGCAGGGGTTTTCCCTGTCAGTGGACACGGGGTGGAATGCTGAACCAGTAGGTAAGCAGCCACCCTCGTGGGCCAGTCGCCCTTGTCCATTCGTCCAAGGGCGTCCTTGGCCGAGCAGACAGCGCGTTCCGCCCGGCCATTGCTGGCCGGATGATAGGGAGCGACCGGGGCGTGCCGGATGCCCTGGGAGGCCAGGAACTCCTGGAACACGGTGGACGCGAACTGAGGCCCATTGTCCGACACAACGACGTCTGGCAAGCCATGGGTGGCAAACAGGCGCGCTAGTGCTCGGACAGTGGCCTCCGCTGTGGTGGAGGACATGAGGATGAGCTCCACCCAGCGCGAGTAGGCGTCCACCACGATCAGGAAAACCTGGCCCCGGAAGGGCCCAGCAAAATCCAGATGCAGGCGTGACCATGGGCCGCGAGGAATCTCCCACTCCCGCGGCGGGGGCCGCCGGAGGCGCTGGACGGGAGACCTGGCAGGTGGAGCACCTGGCAACCCAGGTAGCTATCTCGTCGTCCAGACGGGGCCACCAGACATAGCTGCGCGCCAATGCCTTCATGCGCGCTATGCCAGGGTGCCCCTCATGGAGGCGAGACAGCACCTGTTCACGCAGGGAGGGTGGAATGATCAACCTGTCCCCCCACAGGAGGCACCCACTGTGCAGGGACAGCTCCAACTGCCTAGCCTTGTAGGGGCGGTGGTCGTCGGACACCGGCCCCCCAGGCCACCCCCGCAGAACCCAGGTCATCACCTGGGAGAGGGTGGGGTCGGCCAGAGACGCTGCCGCCCACATCGCCCGCAGAGAGCGGCAAGGCGAGGTCTGCAATGGCCAAAACAGACAGGCAAGGCACTGTCTGAGGGTTGGACACGGGCAAGGGGCAGCGGCTGAGGGCATCAGCGTGCCCTAGCTGCTTGCCAGGGCGGTAGACCAGGGCATACGAGTATGCCGCTAGGAACTCCACCCAACGTGTCATCCGGGGTGACAGAATGGGAGGGGTCGGACGGTCACCGGCCAGAAGCCCAAGGAGCGGCTTGTGGTCAGTGAAGAGCGTGAAATGCCGTCCGTAGAGGTACTCGTGGAACTTTTTAACCCCAGACACGGCAGCCAGAGCCTCCTTGTCAATCTGGCTGTAGTTCCTCTCCGCTGGAGAGAGTGTCCGGGAATAAAAAGCTATGGGGGCTTCTGAGCCGTTGGGAAGGACGTGGCTCAGGACAGCCCCCAAACCCACGGGGGAGGCGTCACACGCTAGAGTCAGGGGCATCCTGTCACTATATTGGACTAGGACTGCCTCTGACGTCAGCATGTCTTTGACAGCCGCGAACGCATGCGCTTCGCGGCTGCCCCAGCGCCAGGCTGCCGATCGGATCGAGCAACCGATGCAGCGGCTCGGCTAGTGACGCCTTGTGTGGCAAAAATGGCGCGTAGAAATTTAAAAGCCCCAAGAACGACTGCAGCTCCACCTTAGAGGTGGGGGGTGGGGGCGTTCTTGATGGCTGCGACTTTTGCAGGGGTGGGGTGGATTCCGTGGGCATCAATGGAGAAGCCGAGGAAATCCACTTTAGGCACAGCAAATGAACATTTGCTGCGCTTTAATTTGAGACCCCGCGCCCCTAAAACGGTCGAGGACCTTCCCCAGTACTTCGAGGAGTCCTGAGCGGCTGGATGCAGCGATCAGGACATCGTCGAAATAGGGTACCACGCCAGGGAGCCCATGGAGCAAACGCTCCATGAGGCTCTGGAAGATCCCCGGGGCCACGGAAACGCCAAATTGGAGGCGGCGGCAACGGAAAGCCCCTCGGTGGGTGACGATAGTCTGCGCAGCCGCCGCTTCGTCATCCACCGGGAGCTGCTGGTAGGCCTGCGCCATATCCAGTTTCGCAAAAATACAGCCCTGCCCCAGGGAGTGGAGCAGGTGCTGTACGACAGGGACTGGATAGGGGTTTGCCTGAAGGGCCAAATTGATGGTGGATTTAAAATCGGCGCAGAGGCGTATGGAACCGTCGGCCTTCACAGGGACCACTATTGGGGTCTCCCAACGCGAGTAGTCAACAGGCTCCAATACGCCCTGCGCCAACAAGCGGTCAATCTCCTCATCAACTTTGGCCCTTAAGGCAAAAGGCACCCTGCGGGCCTTCAGCCTAATGGGAGCAACCTGGGGATCTAAGTTAAGAGAGATGGGGGTGCCCTTGTATAGTCCCAGCTGGCCGTCAAAGACGTCCGCGTAGGCGGAGATGACGGCAGCTACGTCAGGGGGCGTGTCTGAGATGGAGTGCACCCCCTGCACGGAGAGACCAAGGGCGGGGAACCAATCTAGCCCTAGCAATGCGGGGAGGGGCTTCTCAACCACCAGGATTGGCAGGCAACCCGAAAACCCCCCATATTCAACCCTGACTGTATGGCAGCCTAGGGTTGGGATAAGTGACCCCTGATAGTCCCTTAAGGCCACGGGGCTAGCAGACAACTGGCGTTTAAGGACGCCAGGGCAAAGTTTCTGAAAGTCTGCCCAGGCAATCAAGGAGCGGGACGAGCCGGAGTCCACCTCCATTACGCAAGGCGCGCCCTCAATGAGGACTGACGCCTTGATTCTGTCCACACCTGCGGAGGCCTGGTAGATCGCCTCAGCAGGGGCAGCTGCTGGGCCTGGCTCCACGGTGTAACAGCTGGCCTTCGAGCGCGGCTGGCGGCGGGGCTGCTGCTGCGGTCCGGCTGACATCTGCTGGCCTGTGGCTCCCTGGGATGGCGGCGGTGGTAGCACAGCTCGGCAAACTTGGGCCAGGTGCCCTTTTTTCGAACACCGGCGGCAGATGGATGCCCGGAATGGGCAGGCTGACCGGTCGTGGCTGCCCCCGCAGCCAAGGCAGGCTGTCACAGTCTGGCGCGGAGGTCGCGGATTGCGGCGTCTCTGCAGTTCTGCCAGGCGAGCCACAAGTTCTTCCTCTTCCTCAGCCGGGCTCAGTATGGGCACCAGCTGATCAATGAGGCAGGTCTGCGCTGGGGAAGGGTGAAACGGGTGGCGGTCCATCTCAGCGACGGATTGCTCCGACAACTCCGCCGCCCGTGCATCAGCGACCGCCTCTGACAGGGTGATTTCTGGCCGAGCCAGGAGACGCCTCCTCAGCCGTCGGTCCCTGATGCCGCTGACGAATTGTTCAACCAGATTGTCCTCCAAGTCAGGGAACTCGCAGGGTATGGCTGTGGTCCGCAAGGACTGGAGGAACTGGCTGACGTCTTCGTGCGGCTTCTGGACGCACTGACGGAAAGCGTACCGCCTGGTGATCTTCGATGGGGTCGGGGCGTAATGTCCCTTCAGCTTGGCCATCAGCGTGTCCCAGTCGAGGTCGTGGACTGGCACAGGGGCTGCCAACGCCCGGGCGGCGTTGAACATCGGGGTTCCGCAGCTACTGAGGAAGAAGCTGCACTTCTCCTCCATCGGAATACCCCGTTTTCCGTTGGCTCGCAGGAAGCACTCAAAACGCTCCAAAAACCCCGTCCATCCTTCTCCGTCGGTGCCGAAGGGAGCGAACGGGGGAAGTGAAGACATAGCGGCTTGGAGTTGTGCGGCTCGGGGAGCTAGACTCAAGCGGCTGTGTAAAAGAGGTCGGGTTCCGTCAGGGTCGTCGCCTCAGCAGGATCCCACCTTCGTCGCCAGTGAAGAAGAGTGGGGAAAGACGAGGATTGACACAAGAGGAACGTCCAACTCTATTTTATTAACAAGAAGCAATGTCAAGTAATACAGGAGAGAATCGCCGTTCCTTAGCCTGACAGCTATTTATACGAAGAGCTGTCAGGCCGAAGGACCAATCAGGAGAGCGGAACAGCCCGCCTTCAGCCATGCTGCGCCTGATTGGCTAAGGCGCAGCATGGCTGTTGCTGGCTGACAACAGAGGGAATCCCCGGTCGTATGTCGGGGAGGAAAGGAATATAACACTTACCATACATATTTCTTTTTCTTTTTCTGAGAGTACCTTGCTTCCTCCCAAATTTTGCTTGTCTTGCTGAAGCACGCAGAAAGAGGCTGGTGTAAACATGATGAAATGCAAGACACATTCCCCCTTCTTTGATGGTCAAGCTTCCCGATCACCTGCGGCTATACAATCTGCCTTGTATAGTGTGACTCGCCAGTTTTTCACAACAAAATAATCAAAAAAATGGGTAATAAAGCCATCTAAAATTGCACTCACACAAGCAATAAAAATATTCCAAGATTCGGCAGATTAAAACCATTTTGCACGGACGAGAGAATGGCAAACGGTTGCAGAAAAAGCATTGAAAAATTCCTGTAAAAAGGGGAATCTTCAGGAGGGGTTGGAAATTTAGCAAAATAGATGCCACAGTGATTGCCACTGGGAGGGGCTGCCATAATCAGGACACGTAAACCCCCAAAGCATCCTTAAGAGCTGTGCGTTTCAAGGCAATAACTCAATGTTAGCTTGTTTAGGTGAAGACCTAACAAGATGCTATGTATAACTTGCTAAACATGTTTGGTTTGTTGTGGTTTGTTTATTTTGGGCGACTATGTTTTTCAAGCTCAGCCTATTTAGCTTGCAAATGTGTAATCCAATGAAGAATGAAATGCAAATCAAACAACATGTGTAAGCAAATGAATGCTCAGCAGGCTGTGTGGTTTAAAAGTTTCCAGCTTGAATTCACTGCATTCTTATAATGGTTATGTGGGAATGGTCTTGGAGCGGCATGGTGGCCTAGAGGTGGAGCTCTCGCCTCACAATCAGAAGGTTGTGAGTTTGATCCTATCGTAGGTAGCGGCATATATTTCTCTCTCTCTCTCTCTCTGGTTGAAAAGAGAAAATATTTGCTGTGAACTCCATGTAGGCATCAGGAAGGGCATCAGGCCAGTAAATGCTCTGCTCCATTTAGTCATCCTGATTCCACCCCGTGCAAGGGATTTCAGAAAAAAAATGTAGGAATGGGTTTGGGAGACATGATGAAGAGCCACAAAGTTCAGATGAGAGGCAGCTAAACCCACAAAAGAATGAGGGTTTGTGTGTGGCACCCTCTCTAGTTTCTTGGACCATAAAGATGATGGAAGAGGGGCAAATGGACTTCCAGGCTTTTAAGTTTCTGTTAATGTAACCTTACATTAAAGATAACATTCCTGGGTGTGTTTCTTATCTGGACTACCTTGTTTCCCTGAAAATAAGACCTCCTCGGATAATAAGCCCAATTGGGCTTTTGAGTGCATGTGCTAAAATAAGCCCTCCCCTGAAAATAAGCCCTCCCCAAAATATTGCAACACAGCAGCAGCCATGAGGTGACCACGCTTGCCGCCTCCTGCACCTCAAAAATAATAAGACCTCCCCAAAAATAAGGCCAAGCACTTATTTTGTGGGTCAAAAGAAAATAAGACCCTATCTTATTTTCGGGAAAACACGGTACCTTATAGGGCTGATATCAATCTTGTAAGTACATCTCTCCCCTGTCAAGTGCTGGGGAAATCAGAAGATTCAGGCCATTCAAATGAGTATAAAGATGTATTTCAAGCTGAAGCTCTCTACAAGAATCTGACCAACTAACTGTTAAGGGAAATTAATGGGAGATAAAACAAGCATTCAAGGAGGGCTGGACTTAGATCTCTTGCAGGCATGCATAACTTATGATGTGTTTGACCTCTCCTTTGGGCTCAGCCTAGTCATCTCCTACATCCCCCACCTCCCGGTTATGTTATTATGCAAAAGCTAGGGAAGGTCCTTTCTGAAAACTTTGCCCCAACTCTAGTTCCTTCTGCAGACCAAGCTGTCTCTTAACAGTCTGCTGCCTAGCATATGGCTCTTTCTCCTGTTCTACCAATGTCATTCCCACATACCATTAGAATTTCCAAAGAAAAGGATCAGATGACTGTTGCCGAAAAACACTGTTGCTTACCTGAATCCAGCCAACTAAAGTAAGCAAGTGTTCTGTAATATTTCGAATTTCCAGCTGGGAAGTGTGACTTAAGGGAATTCTAGCAAATTGGGCCCCCAAAGTATCTGGAAGATATCATCTTGGGGAATATCGAAGTATATACAGTAAGTTTTGCATTCGTACAACATATCCAGCTTCATTAATAAATTAAACCATTTTCTGGTTATTTATTTACATCCCTTTATTATAAGCAACTTACCTAATAAGGACCCCAAACCCAAACCACCCCAACGAGGCTGTCGAAGTGATGTCCCGGTGTTTGGAAGCCGTCGGGGTCTGGATGGGGGACAACAGACTCAAACTCAACCCCTCCAAGACCGAGTGGCTGTGGGTACCGGCGCCTCGGTTCAGCCAGCTGACCCCATCGCTGGCCATAGGGGGCAAACAGCTGTCCCCTGTGGAGCGGGCGCGCAATTTGGGCGTCCTCCTCGATGCCCGGCTGTCAATGGAGAACCATGTGGCAGCCGTGGCAAGGGGGGCGTTCCACCAGGTTCGCCTGGTGCGCTAATTGCGCCCCCTACTGGACCGGAGTGCCCTGCGCACGGTCACTCATGCGCTGGTGACGTCTCGCCTGGATTACTGCAACGCTCTCTACATGGGGCTTCCCTTGGGACGCATCCGGAGACTGCAGCTAGTTCAGAATGCAGCCGCGCGGGTTATTATGGGAAGTACTCGTTACTCCCACGTAACACCTCTCCTGCGCGAGCTGCACTGGCTACCTGTGGCCTTTCGGGTGCGTTTCAAGGTATTGATTACCATCTTTAAAGCGCTCCATGGCATAGGACCTAGGTATCTGCAGGATCGCATCCTACCACACACGTCCCTGCGACCTATCCGCTCACACAGAGAGGGGCTCCTCCTGGTGCCGTCTGCTAGGCAATGCCAGCGGGCGACACCTAGGAGTAGATCCTTCTCTGTGATGGGCCCAACCCTCTGGAATGACCTCCCCCAGACATTCGAACTACCACCGACCTCCGTTCCTTCCGGCAAAAGTTAAAGACTCACCTATTTCAATCAGCTGGCCTGGCACTTTCTTAGTTTTACCTCCCAGGGATTTATTCATTTTAATTGGGTTTGGGGTTTTAATAAGCTTTTAATGTACTATATTTATTATTCTATATACAGTCTTGCAACCTCCTCCACCTACGTATTTAATTATTTAACTGTTTTATGTATGTATTTTATAACGCATTTTAGTGACTGTACACCGCCCCGAGTCCCTTTCGGGAGAGGGGGCGGTCTATAAATATGAATAATAAATAAATAAAATAAAAATAAATAAAATAAATACCTAATATTCCTTCCTCTTCCTATTTTCGCCAGAACAACAACCCTATGAGGTGGGCGGAGTTGAGAGAGAGTGATTGACTCAGTCACTTAGCTGGCTTTCATACTTAAGGTGGGACTAGAACTCCCACGGGAGCAGCTGTGAAATTCAAAAAGTTTCCCTACAGGTTCTGTGGGCGTAGCTTGGTGGGCGTGGCTTGGTGGTCATGTGACTGGGCAGGCGTGGCTTGTTGCAACAAGCAGGAACCTCACAGAGTCACAGCGAGCTAAAAAAAACTATCACACTTTACACAAAAATAACACAAAAGCTACACAACTGACTCACACACAATCTCACACAAGATCAGCTGTGACAATCAGCTGTGCTGCGTGATTTTTTCACCCCTGGCCTGGAGCCTTAACTGGCTAGCACAATATATCAACCCACAAACTAATTAACCTGTGCTTTTCAAAAAAGCTATTAAACCTAAATAGAATCAATTCTCAGTCAAGTTTAGCATATTGGTAATGGCATCTGTTAGATCCTCACTTGATCTGGATTAATATGTTGTGTGGATACAGTTAGTCAGGGGTTAGGACACTATTTTGAGCTGATCAGCATATCTGGACTTTTTAGAGCAAGTTTAAATTAATGTAACTTTTACAAAAACACTTGCCCCAAAGGTGCAAATTCACCCAACTGAAATGCATCTTTTTCTAATTTGTTTTCTCTCAAAATTTGATTTTTCAAAATAATACATTTGAATCCTGTGGCGTTTTCCTGCATCTTCTTGAGCTGAGAATTGCATTTGAACATTCAGTTAGGGGTTCTGGACCACCAGAACATATACTACATGTGATTCTTTGTCATTGCAGCCGGGGAAAAATCTATATCAGTACAATACAATACAATAGCAGAGTTGGAAGGGACCTTGGAGGTCTTCTAGTCCAACCCCCTGCCTAGGCAGGAAACCCTATACCGTTCCAGACAAATGGCTATCCAACATCTTCTTAAAGACTTCCAGTGTTGGGGCATTCACAACTTCTGGAGGCAATTTCTGTTCCACTGATTAATTGTTCTAACTGTCAGGAAATTTCTCCTTGCTTCTCTCCTTGATTAGTTTCCACCCATTGCTTCTTGTTCTACCCTCAGGTGCCTTGGAGAATATTTTGATTCCCTCTTGTTTGTGGCAACCCTTGAGATATTGGAAGACTGCTATCATGTCTCCCCTGGTCCTTCTTTTCATTAAACTAGAAATACCCAGTTCCTGCAACTGTTCTTCATGCAGAATTCCAAGTGTGGCCTTACCAAGACCTTATAAAGTGGTATTAACACTTCACGTGATCTTGATTCTATCCCTCTGTTTATGCAGCCTAAAACTGTGTTGGCTTTTTTGGCAGCTGCTGCACACTGCTGGCTCATATTTAAATGGTTGTCCGCTAGGACTCCAAGATCCCTCTCACAGTCTCACTTAATAACATAATTTTTGGGCTATAATTGTAGTCGTAAGTTGAAGACTGGCTACTGTATATCTATTATGAGACCAGCTTCCCCCTAAAAAGAGAGATCTAGTTGCAATTCTATCCATCATCTGCCCTAACTATGAATTACGCAAAAACTCAAGAATGCCAAGGCTTATTTTTCTTGCCCAACCATTTTTGGAATTGGGTGGAGTGTTTATACATGCAGAATGCCAGTGTCATTCCCCGATGGCATTGATAGAGAGATTATTCCTCCTAATTATCCCGGTATAATTGGAACAAAAATAATTTGTTTCTCAGTTAGCATGATGACTAGATACCTTGATTTAAGGACAACATTGATAGTTACAGATGAAGACAAAGTGCTCTTAACTCCCCAGTGCCAAAACCAAAATCAGATTTCCCGGGTGCCATGAGTACAGGAGTTATATCTTGGCCTGTGTTCTGATGGTTTGTAATTACTTTTTTTTTAATGATATCATTGTGACTAGTTAACAAAAGCAATGTGTTGGAAGAAATATCCATCTGATTCAATTCCAAGCGGGGAGAAAGACACTGGAAACATGGAGGCGGATTGGAAAGATGGTTTAATGGTAAAGCAGACCACCAAGCCCATGGTTCTGGTGCAGCTGACCACATGAAGTGCAGAGTGACGGTTATTTATGCCCTCTCTTGGTTGAGTTTCCTGTGCAAGCTATTGGCTGCTCTAGGGGTCATAGGTTTTCTGAGTCATGCTTGGTTAAAGCTTGGGCTGATGCAATGAAGGGTCTTGTTCTGCAGTTCCTATTGTTTCTATTACCCTCTCTTGGGCCTTGCCCTTGAGCTTCCTGTTTCTGTGGCAAGGGCATGTATTCTATTGGTTGCTGTCATATTCCCACGAGGGGTATGCAGGGGTCCTAGCTGATTTTGTAGGTTATCTATCAAGCTTGGTTGAAGCTTGGGCTTATGCAATGAAGGGGCTTTGTTGGATGATTCCTATTGTCACTTAATGGCTTTGCCCTGAAGGATAATCCCATCATCCTGGAACTGAAGGTCTTTTGTCTTGTAGATAGGCTGGCCCAGTCCTTCTCAATGGGCACCAAATATCTGATGGGGGCAGGGAGCTGAAGCTCTGAGTTTCTGTCTCCCTTAAGATTTCCATGTTTCTTTTAGGGGAAATATAATATTCTGCCTTTTAAAAATATTTCTCAAAATACTTCATTCTTCTAGGAGGGGCGACTTCCCTCCTATGAACAACAGAGTTTAGGAAATTAAGCGACTTTCAAGTTTGTGTTTTTCAAACTTGGTCACTTTAAGATGGGTGGACTTTAAGCCTGCTGGATGGGGAATTTTGGGAGTTGAAGTCCACCCATCTTAAAGTTGCTGACTGAAAAACACAACCTAATGGTAATGATAATTTAATAATACTAAAAGACACAGCAGGGAACTTATGTTAGCAATAAAACAACTCCAAAAATGACTCCATTGTTCAAAGTCTTGCCTCTTTTTCAGAAATAAACAAACACTAACCATGTTGTTTAAATGTTGACAAATGGTACAAATTATCAGCCCTTTGTGGCAATTCAGGGGTAGATTTCTCTTTCCAACACTGTACAATAATTTCACTGCCCGGAAAACTATAATATCTTGATAATTTTCTTGATAAATTCCAAACACTGGGATTACTGCCAAGAAGCACAGGCATTTCTTTCAAACTTTGTGGTGCTGGGAATGTCTTCTGCATTTTCTCTTACTATTCTGCTTCAGAACATTATAGATTTTTTATTTTTAAATGTTCTCACCGCCCCCTCCCCCCCAAACTGGCAGAGAACATTCTGGTGGGGGGATGGAGAATCAACTATGATCTACAGCCTCCCTGGCTTCTCATGTTTCCATTGTTTTATTTTTAAAAAATTAGTTTATCATATAAAATACAAAAAGACAAAAGCAAATAGTAGGGAAATAAAGGAGGGAAAAGGGGAAAAAGAAAGAAAGAAATGGTGTTAACTTCTAACTCCTCTTGGTGCGCAGAATAAGATAATAGCATCAAACCTCAACTTTTTACTTTTACATAGTAGTATAAACCAGCTATTTCTATAATCAATAATTGGAAAAACCCAAAATTAAAGTTTATGTTTCCGCTCTATCCTCAGAAAAATCACTGCATTGGACTTGTTCAGATTGGGAAACTGATCTGCCAAAGAAGTGACAATTTCACAAAAGCTGAGACATTATGAAAATAGATCCTAAGAATCTTTTAAAACAGACGCTTATTGACTTTATAGGGGCAGGGGGCTCTCGAAAAGTTGCCCATAAATTAGGTTTTTTCCATGATTTCCAAATATTTTCTATGCCAAAAAATAATTAAAACACGAGGACTAAACTTATTAATGGCATTGAATCTATTTTTGTGGCCTTTTTCCAGGGGTGAAATTCAGCAGGTTCTGGCAGGTTCTGGAGAACCAGTAGTAGAAATTTTGGGTAGTTCGGAGAACCGACAAATAGCACCCCTGGGTGGCCCCATTGTGGGGAGGGAATGGAGATTTTGCAGTATCCTTCCCCTGGAGTGGGATGGGAATGGAGATTTTGCAGTATCCTGCCCCTGGAGTGGGGAGGGAATGGAGATTTTGCAGTATCCTGCCCCTGGAGTGGGATGGGAATGGAGATTTTGCACTATCCTTCCCCCTGGAGTGGGATGGGAATGGGGATTTTGCAGTATCCTTCCCCTAGAGTGGGGAGGGAATGGAGATTTTGCAGTATCCTTCCCCTGGAGTGGGGAGGGAATGGAGATTTTGCAGTATTCTTCCCCTGGAGTGGGATGGGAATGGAGATTTTGCAGTATCCTTCCCCTGGAGTGGGGAGGGAATGGAGATTTTGCAGTATCCTTCCCCTGGAGTGGGATGGGAATGGAGATTTTGCAGTATCCATCCCCTGGAGTGGGGAGGGAATGGAGATTTTGCAGTATCCTTCCCCTGCCATGTCCATCAAGCCACACCCAAAGAACCAGTAGTAAAAAAAAATTGAATTTCACCACTGCCTTTTTCTCTTTGTCATTGCCTGAATTTCATTCTCAGCAAGCTACTGAAAAGGATCCCTTTAATTGTAGCAAATAGCAATAGCACTTACACTTATATGCAGGGGTGAAATCCACTTACTTTTGCTACCATTTCAGTAGCAATGTGAGTGCACACCTTGCCCGAGGCAGAACAAATGGGCCGAGGTGTGTGAGGCCTGGCTTTCTTATCGAAGGTAAGTAGTAGGGTACCTCCACTCCCCCATCTTCATCCTAGCTTAATTTTTTCTCATACACCTTGGAGTGGGCGGGATCTTAATTAGAGCTTATTTGGGGGGGGGGTAGGGCTTATAGGGTTTCCTGCCTAGGCAGGGGGTTGGACTAGAAGACCTCCAAGGTCCCTTCCAACTCTACTGTTGTATTGTATTGTATTGTATTGTATTGTATTGTATTGTATTGTATTGTATTGTATTGTATTGTATTGTATTATATTATATTGGGCACATGTGTAAAATCAAGCTAGGACTTACTTTCTGAGTAGGTCGTATTTTGGGGGAAACGCGTTATATGAGTGCTTGATGACAACTAAGTTCTGAAATCCTAGTCCTGTGATGGCGAACCTGGGGCACAAAAGCCAGAGATGACACAGAGAGCCATATTTGCCAGCACGGCGGCCCTCAGCTGATTTTCGCCCTTCGAAGGGCCGGGGAAGTCTGTTTTCACCGTTCCCGAACTTCCGGTTGGGCCATTTGGCTGTTTTTTGCCCTCCCCAGGCTCCAAAGGCTTTCCTGAAGCCTGGGGAGCAGGGGTGGGTTCCTGCCACTTCTAACCTCTTCTATAGAAGAGGTTCCACAAATCTACAGTGCCGTTTAGAACCGGTTCCAGCTCCCTCCCCCCGCCTGCTCGCACATCATCAAGATGAAGAGCAAGAGGAGGAATTCTGGGAGCTGAAGTCCACAAGTCTTAAAGCTGTCGTTTGAACACCCCTGGGGTGTTTTTCTAAAGGGCTAGGGGTGCAAGGGTCTTGTAACTTGACAGCTTTAAGACTTGCATGCTTCAAATGCCAGAGTTTCTGAGCCAACATTCTGGTTGCCCAAGCAAGAGCGTTGTTAAGTGAGTTTCACCACATTTTACAAGTTGGACATGCTCACCCAGCCACATGGCTGACAAGCCACTCCCACCCGGTCACATGGCCGGCAAGGTAATCCCACTCAGTCACATGGCTGGCAAGCCACTCCCACAAAGCAGACCACACCTACAGAAGAGGTTCTAAAAAATGTTGATACCCACCCCTGCTGGGGAAGGTGAAAAACAGCCCAATGGGCAAACCGGAAGTTCAGGAATGAACTTCTGGGGAAACATCTGGGAATGTTTTGCGGGGGCGGCATGCGCAGTGGGGGTGGGCATGTGTGCATGCACGATAGTGTGCGCAAACACAATTTTGGCACCCCTTTAGAAAAAGGTTAGCCATCACTGTCCTAGTGGAAGTGGATCATATAACTTGTATTGGGAAAACAAGTAGTTGAGGTTTCCACATCTGGAAGTTACCAAGGTTGGGAACCTGGATGTAAGTGCTGCTCCTCCCTGAAGGCCAGGTTGATCGGTTGCTTTGGTCCATGCTGGTTCCTGGTGGTACCATCAGCGACAACACCTCTTCTGTCTCCTATCATACAGTGGTGGGTTGCAGGCAGTACGCCCCGCTACGGGCATACCGGAGCCTGCCCGGAGCACCGGGTACCATTCCGATACGGTGCTCTGGAGGGCCCACCTGCCTGCCTGCGCTCCTTAATCTAACCTTTAACGCCTTTGGCACTTCCGCATATGTGCATGGTGTGTACAGCGCCTGCGCGATGTTCTGCGAGCAACTGAAGCAGCATGGAGGCTTGCGGAGGCGTCGCTGGAAGGTAAGACTCATGCGTGCGCTGTGCACATGTGAGCACACATCATGCACATTCATGTGGAGGACGCCAGGCCCCATGCAACTATACTGGTTGCAATGGGATCCGGAACCCACCCTTGTTATCATAGGAACAATGCAGTTGACTTTACTTACATTTTGCGTTTTGGCAGCCTCACAGGCCTTCTGGAGATGAAAATGCGGTGATAAAAATGTGGTGTGCCATGAAAGAGTTCCCCATCAATCCTCATTTTGAAGAGTGCAGGTGAAAGGAAGGGCATTGGTTAAATTGCCCCTTCGCGTACATTTCCTAAATACCTCCGAGATAAAATCAGATCGACTTCCCTTTTTGCAGACTCCCAGGGTAACGGTTTACGGAGTCACAGGAACATGGCTTAACCACAAGAGAGTGGCATTTTCGAGCTTGGGTGAGCTCCAGACTCGGATAAAAAAGAATTGAGAAAAACGAGATGGAATGGGGTGTTTACCATATAAGGTCAGGACTCAGGAAACTGGGAACAATAGCGGTGCATCATCAGGCCATTTCAAGGAGCTGGAATAGATGGGTCTTAGATTTTTGCAGTGCCACTCATATTCAGTGTTGTGGTTTAATCCTCACATTTTGCTATTCTTTTTTTTTGCAAATGAGGATAACATTTGCAGCCGAGATGGCTGATGGTTGCTCTGCAGGGTTTCAGCCAGTATTTTCCCACCGTTATTTTCCCCAGTTCCTTCCCGAGAGAAAGTATCATCCTGTTTTATTGAGTGTACTGAATCCTCGTTTGGTTATTTCTTCGGAAAGATTATATTGGTATACAGCTAGTCCTCGACTAAGGGATGTGGGGGCTCAGTGGCTAAGACACTGAGCTTGTCAATTAGAAAGGTCAGCAGTTCGGCGGTTTGAATCCCTAGTGCTGTGTCACAGAGTGAGCTTCCTTTACTTATCCCAGCTTCTGCCAACCTAGCAGTTCGAAAGCATGTAAAAATGCAAGTAGAAAAATAGGAACCATCTTTGGTGGGAAGGTAACAGCGTTCCGTGCACCCTCAGTGTTTAGTCATGCCAGCCACATGACCACAGAAACGTCTTCGGACAATGCTGGCTCTTTGGCTTTGAAATGGAGATGAGCACCACCCCCTAGAGTCGGGAACAACTAGCACATATGTGCAAGGGGAACCTTTACTTTTAGTCCTCGATGTACAACCATTTGTTTAGTGATGGTGCTGCAAAAAGTGACTGATGATCATTTTTCACACATACAACCATTGCAGCATTCCCATGGCCACATGATCAAAATTTGGCCGCTTCGCAACTAATATGTATTTGTGACGGTTCCAGGGTCCCAGAGTTATTTGATCCCCTTTTGTAACCTTCTGACAAGCAAAGTCAATGGGGAAACCAGATTCACATAACAACTGTGTTACTGGCTTAACAACTGCAGTGATTCACTTAACAACTGTGGTAAGAAATATTGTAAAATGTGGCAAAACTCACTTAACAACTGTCTTGCTTAGCAATGAAAATTATAGGCTCAATTGTGGACATAAGTCAAGGACCGTCTATAGTTCTGCAAAAGATATATTTGTTCTACCCATTCATATATAAGAAGTGTTGGTTTGACTAAGCCAGAGGTGTCCAAACTTGGCAACTTTAAGACTTGTCTTAAAGTTGCCAAGTTTGGACACCCCTTGACTAAGCAATGGCTTTCACAGAAATAAAGAACAATAGCGCTTATCTAGATAGTTAAAATAGAACCGTGGTGGCGCAGTGGTTAGAATACAGTACTGCAGGCTATTTCTGCTGACTGCCGGCTGCCAGCAGGTCAGCAGTTCGATTCTCAGCAGCTCAAGGTTGACTCAGCCTTCCATCTTTCCAAGGTAAATACAATGAGGATAGCCCAGATTGTTGGAGGCAATAGGCCAGGGGTGTCCAAACTTGGCAACTTTAAGACTTGTGGACTTCAACTCCCAGAATTCCCCAGCCAGCAGACACCCCTGCAATAGGCTGACTCTGCGAACCGCTTAGGGAGGGCTGTAAAGAACTGTGAAGCAGTAGACAAGCCTTAATGCTGTTGCTTTTGCTAAGATACTAAACATGGCTATAAAAATCCTATTAAGAGGAGCCATGGGTCATATATCAGAAGTCCCCAAGCTGATATCATTTAGATCAGCGGTCACCAACTGGAGGTCCACAAGAAAATGTTGGTAGTTTGAAGAAAAATCTTAGCATTTTTGCATTTTTTTATATTACACTACAGGGATTCTCAAACTATGCCCCCTGGGCTGGATATGGCCTGCTATAGCAATTACTCCCACTCGCTGACGGGATGGGGTCCTTCAGGCACTTAGCTTGGCTGCCTGTTTAGTAGCTCCAGCCCTTTCCTCCCTCCCTCCCTGGAAGTCCAGGCGCTTCAGTGAGTGGTGGGCTAAACTTTGGCAGCGCTCCTCGAGAGACAGAGTTTGCAGGGAGGGGGGGAGCAATTTAGCGCCCGGGATGGCTACAAGACAAACATCCATTCTTGGCCCTATTTGAGATTTCTAGCTTCAATGGACAGCAAATCTAGGGTTGACCCCGGGGGCTTCTCTCCGCTAACAGGCAGCCAAGCTAAGTGCCTGAAGGACCCTATCCTGTCACTAATTCATATTAGTTCTCCACAGGATTTAAAATTATGAATTTAGTGGCCCCTGAGGTCCGAAAGTTTGGTGACCTCTCAGGGCCAGATTTAGATGAAAAGAGGCCGTAGGCTATTCCACT
This sequence comes from Natrix natrix natrix, assembly GCA_029891615.1. Lineage (NCBI taxonomy): Eukaryota > Metazoa > Chordata > Lepidosauria > Squamata > Natricidae > Natrix > Natrix natrix. The sequence goes on from JAKRSK010006415.1 coordinate 620,842, forward strand.
TATGGGGCCCTTTCACCTCCCATTTTTAAGTTTGTAAATTACATGAGAGATAATAAAATACATCATTACTGTGATATATATATCAATATATTAAATGAAACATGTTGTAATTGGTACTAACCTTTATAAAAAATGTGGCACGGATAATAAATAAAAATAAAAGGCCCCTCTTGATCTTGAGGCCCTAGGCAAGAGCCTAGTTAGCCTATAGGAAAATCAGGCCCTGTGACCTCTGCTTTAGGGGTCAGGAACATAAAGTTCCAGAATTCCCAGGATGGTGGCGATTTGATCCTGGTGGCTCTGGGAATTCTGGGAATTGATGGCACCTTCTCGGATTACAAATCTGCACATCGGGAAGACGCCCGTTTAGATCGAGCTGATTCAGAGCTTTATGGATCCTCTCCAGCCAGTACAATGGCATCTTTGATGACTCAAATGCATGTCATTTGTGGTTGTCAGATAACACGATGCTTTCCAACTTGTGCAGATTTGCGAATCTGGTGTTTGCAAGCAAATCTGGCTTAGTTATACTCTGCTGCCTATTTTAATGGCCTGCCTACATTTAGGTCCAAAGTCTGAGAGAGAAGAAAGGTGACCGTTCTGAGAATCTGAGATAAAGAAACAGTGTTAGAGACAGAGGAAACAAAAGGTAATTTTTACAGGCTGGGGCCAAACTGCGCTTGGGAGAAAGTTTCGCCTAAGGCTGAAGATAATATGGCGCTCTCTTTGAACTAATAACTAAATATCTGGAAGGAAGGGACATGTTTCAACAATAAGGCAGAGTGTGTGGCCTGGCCTGTGTCCAGCCCCGCCAGGCTAAAGATTTCATTTTGACCCCTTCTAAGGATTTTGGCACCTAAAAGTCTTGATTAAGCTGCATGCATAGTTATTTTTTTGGGGTTGTTTTTTTAAAGCTTAGATGCAGCCAAGATCAAATTGGCAAAATAGAAGCCTTCAAATGCAGCAAAGGGTTATTTTCATGGACGGAAGAAAAACTGATGCAGCCTGGAATATAAGACAGGAGTGAGAATGGCTGAAAGACTCAGCCTGGGTACTTTGAGGTCTGTAGTGACCCTGCCAATAAAAGTGTGCATATAGTCAAGGCTATGGTTTTCCCAGTTGCAATGTAGGGCTGTGAAGGTTGGACCATAAGAAAGGTTGAGTGCCAAAGAATGGAGGCCTTTGAATTATGGTGCTGGAGAAGACTCCTGTGAGTCCTTTGGACTGCAAGGCAATCCAACTGGTCAGTCCTAGAGGAGATCAACCCTGACTGCTCTTTAGAAAGCCAGATCCTGAAGAGGAAACTCAAATATTTTGTCCACCTAATGAGAAAGAAGGACTCACTGGAGAAGAGCCTCATGCTGGGAAAGATTGAGGGCAAAAGAAAAAAGAGACGACAAAGAATGAGGTGGCTGCATGGAGTCACCAAAGCAGTCGGCATGAGCTTAAATGTACTCCAGAGGATGGTAGAGGACAGGAAGGCCTGGAGGAACGTTGTCCATGGGGTTGCGATGGGTTGGACATGACTTTACAACTAACAACAACACTGAAAGGCAACAGGACATTCAACCCCCTTTGCTTTCCATCTACAAAAACAGAAAAAAAAAGGTAAATATCGTGCTGATGGAGGCTACCTGTGGATCTACCACCTAAAACAGAAGTCTTCAAGCTTGACAACTTTAAGACTTTATGGACTTTCACTCCCAGAATTCCCACGGCTGGCTGGGGAGTTCTGGGAGTTGACGTTTATAAGTGTTGGAAGAAATAGCCATCTAGTTCAGTTCCAAGTGGGGAGAAAGACACTGGGAACATGGAGAGGCTGATTAGAAAGATGGTTCATTGATGAATAGGATCACATGGATCCTGGTACAGCTGACCACATGGAGTGGAGAGTGGGGGTTATTTACATCCTCTCTTAGGCCTTGCCATTGAGCGTCCTGTTCCTATGGCCAGAACATGTGTTCTATTCGTTGCTGTAGGAGTCACAACTAACTTTGTAGGCTGTCTGAGTCCCAGGCTTGGTTGAAGCTTGTTGGGTGATGCAATGAAGGGGCTTGTTGTGCAGTTCCTATGGTGGCTGAATGGCTTTGCCCTACCTTTGTTCAGAGCCAGACCTTTCTGCAGGTAGTAATGGATTACCAAATCTGCATTTCTAAAGCTGCCCCATCTCAGTATCTGCTTGTGGGGGGGGAAGCAGGGAGCTGAGGCTCTGAGTTTCTGTCCCCTTAAGATTTCTCTTTCTCTTTTAGGGAAAATGTTTTGTCCTGCCTTAAAAAAAAATATTTCTCAAAATACTTCATTCTTCTAGCAGGGGTGTGTGCTAACTTCCTACACAAGTCTTAAAGTTGCCAAGTTTAGAGATCCCTGACCTAAATGATAAGAAAGGTGTCTTTATCTCTAGATCAATGCATCTAAAGATTGATCTTGCTGTTTTGGCTCAATTTGAACCTTTTCAAGAAGCTACGAACATTTTACTTATTTATTTTATTGATTTCTTTGTTTGTTCAAACATGTACAAGATAACAAGTATAGGTATGAACATAAACGGTAGGCCACGGTATGGGCGTACCAGTGCCTGACCGGAGCACCGGGTACCATTCCGGTATGGTGCTCCAGAGGGCCCCCACCCACCCACCTGAGCTCTTTACCTGTATTTGAGCTTTTTGGTGCTTATGCACACGAAATGCACAGCACTGCTAAGCAACTGGAGCATCGCGGCGACATCGCAAGAGGTAAGAACGCATGCGCGCACTGCACATGTTCATGTAGTGTTCGCCTGGATCCAGAACCCACCACTGGTAGACACGCTGGTGCGCTTATGCACGCCCCGTTTATGGACCTCTTAAGAATGGGGTGAGGTCCACGGTAGACCGTTTGAGATTGAAGCTATTGGGGTTTGAGGCTGTAAGAATGGAGTCAGGTAGAGTATTCCAGGCATTGACCACCCTGTTGCTGAAGTTGTGTTTTCTGCAATCGAGTTTGAAAGCTTGGGCACGCTTGCAAATTGAGAAGTAACCAAGAACTGTTGGCCAATTAGTACTTGTCTTTTCCAGTCAATAGCTGAGCAAAGATAAGTATCATCCAATCAGGGCTTCCTTGCTTGATTGCCCTGAAGACTCTGCATGTCTTATCCTAAATCCTTATCTTTATCTTTATTCTCATCCTATCCTATGTGCCTGAACTTTCTCCTGTTTGCAAAACTGAAGGAAATAAAGCCGTAGCATTTCTATTTGTTCCTGACTTACCATAGTGTTGGATCTCTGTTGCAGAGGTGGTTTTTAGCAGGTTCTGACCAGTTCTGGAGAACCGGTAGCGGAAATTTTGAGTAGTTTGGAGAACTGGTAAATACCACCTCTGACTGGCCCTGACCCCATCTATTCTCTGCCTCCCGTGTCCCAGCTGATTGGGAGGAAATGGGGATTTTGCAGTAACCTTCCCCTGGAGTGGAGAGGGAATGGCGATTTTACAGTATCCTTCCCCTACCACGCCCATAAAGCCACACCCATCAAGCTATGCCCACAGAACTGGTAGTAAAAAAAATTGAGTCTCACCATTGATCTGTTGCCTTCCAAATTCTAAGTCATGCACATTGGAAGTCAGCAGGTAGGTTCCCACACCATCCCAGGAAGTAGGAACAGTCTAGAATGTCCTCCACTGAGAATACAAAACATCCATTCTAACCCAAACAGTGTGTTACATTGCCATTGATGAAATGATACCTTGATTCTTGGTCCAAGAACACAGGTAGAGGGATGTATCAAACCACCTGCACTTCTGCAAGGCCCACCCTCTCCAAGTTGCATTTTCACATGATCAGGATCTCATAATCACCTTGTACTCAAATTAAGTATTATTATTAAGGTCTAGAGCAATGGTCCTCAAACTTTTCTTCACCATGGACTCTCTTTAAATACCTTTTGTCGCCATGATGTTTTGCTACTGCCTTCTTCTAGGATGTGTTGTGGCTTCTCCATCTCCAAACCTGGCAACTTTAAGACTTGAGGACTTCAACTCCCATAATTCCTCAGCCATGCTGAATTGAAGTCCACAAGTCTTGAAGTTGCCAAGGATGGGAAAACTTGCTATACACCTGAAATTCCTCAACTGTCTCCCATCCACGTTTTAAGCAGGGTTAGCCCTGCTTCATTGCCAGCCAAAAAAAGCCAATGCAATCCTAAATTGCATTAACAGAGGGATACAATCAAGATCAAGGGAGGTACTAATACCACTCTATAAAGCCCTAGGAAGAACACACCTGGAGTACTGCATCCAGTTTTGGTCACCATACTATATAAAAGATGTTGGGACTCTAAAAAAAAGTGCAGAGAAGAGCAACCAGGATGATTAGGGGACTGGAGACTAAAACATATGGTTACAGGAACTGGGCATGGCTAGTCTAGTGAAGAGAAGGACCAGGGAAGACATGACAGCAGTCTTCCAATATTTGAGGGGCTGCCACAGAGAGGAGGGAGTCAAGCTATTTTCCAAAGCACCTGAAGGCCAGACAAGGAACAATGGATGGAAACTGATCAAGGAGAGATTCAACCTAGAAATAGAGAGGAATGTTCTGACAGTGAGAACAATCAACCCATGGAAAGAAATTGCCTTCGGAAGTTGGGGTGGGGGGCTTCATCACTTGAGATTTTCAAGAAGATATTGGACTGTCTTTTGTCAGAAATGGAGTAGAGTCTCTTGCTTGAGCAGGGGGGTTGGACTAGATGACCTGTAAGGTCCCTTCCAACTCTGTTAATCTCTTAATTTTCTGGTGAAATCAGCCAAGTCTGGCCAAGCTCCACTTTAAAAGAGAACTCAGGAAAATTGTGGAAGATCAGGATAAAACTACAATTAGAGCAGGCATCCTTCTGAAGATAAGCTACTGAGAAACAGTAATGAGTGAAGCTATTAACCTGATGTCCTGCTTGAGAGATTTCCCAGAAGCTTCTAGTGGTCCTCTGTAAATGAGGCATTGGACTAGATGGGCTGACTTTTGACCTCAGAGATGTTCTTTGTATCCTTATGAATACACACGTTCCCATGGAGAGGAGGTTTCTCCGAGGAGCTGTGGAAATTAATCAGAAAATCGCTCTCTTTCCTGATAAAAAAAATGATGGAATATGGATTAAATATGTAGAGTAGGATTCAAGATTTCACTTCTGGTTGCCAAATGAGGTTTGATCCTGACAAAAACAAGGGTGGTTTTTGGCACAGCCTTCAAGACTGCCCCGAGTGCAATTTATGAGAAGGATTTCAAGTTTGGCATTCGTAAGTCAAATGTTCTTTCTTGCTTCGTCAGCTGTGTACCTTCAAGGCAAATGGGCGGCGGGGGGGGGGGGGGAGAAATGGAGAAGAAGGGGGGAAGCCCTCTGAGCAATCTTTTTTGAAGCCCTTGCCATGAAAATGGTAGAATGGTAGAAGCAACGGGTGGAAACTAATCAAGGAGAGAAGCAACTTGGAACTTAGGAGAAATTTCCCGACAGTGAGAACAATTAATAAGTGGAACAACTTCCCTCCCTTCCTCTCCTTTCCTCTTTCTTCCTTCTCTCCCCTTTCCTCTCTTCTCTCCTCCTCTCTTCCTTTCCTTTTCTGTTGTGGTTATCTCTTTTCATCACTCAACTGGTGTATTTTCGGGATGGCATTCCTACAAACCCAGTTCTAATTTTATGCTTGTCCTTTCCTATTCCCTTTTCTTCTCTATCAATTGGCTCATTTCTTACGATGCCACTGGCTGCCCTTCCCAGCTTCCTCCTTGGCACAGGCCCTGCCAGGGTGACCCCGCTTCAGGTGGAGGGGGGGGGAGACCAGCTGCCGGTAATCCCCCATTTGTGCCCTTCTTTAGTGCCCAGTCTTGGTTTGCCTCCACTCGGTGGGTAGATGACCGCAAGATCTCTTTCCGGGGATTAGGACCCCCTGCTCCCCCTTGCAGCCTAGGAGTAGGCAGGGAAGGCAGCAGCTTCTGATTTGCCCCTTTTCTATGATTAAAGGCATTTTGGAAAACTCAAAAAAAAAAAAAAAGTGGAACAACTTCCCTCCAGAAGTTGTGAATGCTCCAACACTGGAAGTTTTTAAGAAGATGTTGGATAGCCATCTGTCTGAAATGGTATAGGGTTTCCTGCCTACGCAGGGGGTTGGACTAGAAGACCTCCAAGGTCCCTTCCAACTCTATTATTGTATTATATAAATAATTGCCTGCCAATTTTGCACTTTCCCAAACAGCTGATATTGGATTGGAACAGTCAAAGAGTGAAGGGAAGGCTGCCTTCTATTTCCCAGCCATGAAGATAGGAGGAAATCCGCCATTTTCCAAAGCGTGGAAACAGATATATTCTTAATAAGGTCATTGGATGGAAAAGGTGACGGAACAAAAACCAGACGTTTAGATGTTCATTTCACATTTCCTATGAGCACACGTTGAGGGAGCATTTCCTGCAGCCTATTACAAAAATCGAGTCACTCAGAGGAAAGATTCAGTCTGAATGCCCTGTCAGAGACATAGCTGTGCTCTTGCTCTACTTAGCTCTGTAAGATGCTTTTTTTTTTACTTTCTACTTTTTTATTACTTTATAATCTAAAATGCAGGGATGCAGTAGCTCAGTGGCTAAGATGCTGAGCTTGTTGATCAGAAAGGTAGGCAGTTCTGCGGTTCGAATCCCTAGCGCCAC
>JAKRSK010006415.1:632500-772500 GCA_029891615.1 Natrix natrix natrix
CCTCTTCTCCTCTTCACTTCCTCTTCTCCTTCTCCACTTCTCCTTCTAACCCTGCGTCCAGTCCAACAACAGGCAGAGACCACTGCCTTCAAAGGAGATCCTCATCCCATGCCTGGAAATTGACTGGCAAAGCCAACAAAGGAAATGGAGGCAGCCCCCTTTGCACAATGGGGTGAAGAGAGGATGTCCCCCTAAGCACAAAGGCCAACATTTCTATATCCTCAATCTTGGCTTCTCTCTCCTCCCAAAGAAAGAGAAGGAAAGAATGTTTTGGCTGTTCTCCCTTCCCCCCATTAATATGATTAATAACATTAAAGTTTTAGTAGGAGGCGAAGGGCCTTTTTCATTTTATTTTCATTTGATTAGATCTATTCCCACAGTGCCGCCTCTTGAATGAAACCCAGATTTTGCTCCATTGTTCTGAAATCCTCTGAGGGAGGGCTCCCTCTCCCTCTCTTACATTAATGCATATATAGTGTGTGCCCCTCCCCAAATACCCAGCCTCCCCTACCCCCTGGCAGTCAATAGCAAAGATCCCAGCATCTTGATTAAAGCAAAATTTTTCCTTAGTTGCGCAAGCTTCAATTCCTTAACATTTTGTTCTCCAAGTCATGGGAATGGCTTCTCTTATCCTAGTTTTCGTGTTGGGATTACAAGTGCCAAAAGTACCAGGGGTCAGGATGGCTGGAGATTTTGGGAGCTGCTGAACTCTTAAACAGCAGGTTAAGAAAGTTAACTGTTCTTGAAGGCAGGGGTCTCCAAACTTGGCAACTTTAAGACTTGTGGACTTCAACTGCCAGAATTCCCTTATCCAGCAAGGCCCCTTAGGTGAGTGTTTGAATGTATCATGTTCAATAAATAAGCTAGCTCTTTGAGGTGGTCTGGGCAAGAAAATAGGGACGCAATGGCTCAGTGGCTAAGACTCTGAGCTTGTCGATCAGAAAGGTTGGCAGTTCAACGGTTCAAATCCCTAGCACCGTGTAACGGAGTGAGCTCCTGTTACTTGTCCCAGCTTCTGCCAACCTAGCAGTTCGGAAGCACATAAAAATGGAAGTAGAAAAATAGGAACCACCTTTGGTGGGAAGGTAACAGCTCTCCGCGCTCCTTCGGTGTTGAGTCATGCCGTCTATAAGACCACGGAGACGTCTTTGGACAGCGCTGGCTCTTCGGCTTTGAAACAGAGATGAGCACTGCCCCCTAGAGTCGGGAACGACTAGCACATATGTGCGAGGGGAACCTTGACCTTTTCCGTATCCACCATCTTGACTTTTTTTTACCTTACCGCTGTTCTGACACCCTTATGTTGGTACCTATTGTAGGACAATAGCTGTGTTGATTTATCAGGAGTCTGGAGGCATATTTTCAGGCTAACAAACTGCAGCTCACGAAACGCGATGCCTTTTAATAAAATGTTAGTCTGCAGTTCAAGCGATGTCATTTTTCTTCTTTCCCCTTAAATCAATTGTTTGTGAATATGCTCCAGCATCAAAAAACAGAGGAGCGGTTGTGAAGAATGGCACGGCCAGGAAAAGCGCATGAAGAAAGCTAGTATTACTTTCGTGCCTTCCAGCCAAAATGTACCATATATACTAATGGATATGCCAAGAATTTTAGGGGGTAAAATATCCCCCCACCCCCCAAATCAGGTTTATCTATTCTGTGGATGGGCTTATCTGCCAGTACAGCTTTTAAAAAGCGTTGGTATTCCCTGTCCAGTGTATTCAGTACAGGTAGTCCTTGAATTATGACCACAATTGAGCCCAATGTTTCCGTTGCTAAGTGATACACTTTGGAATTGAATTTTGCCACATTTTACGACCTTTCTTGACACAGTTGCTAAGTGAATTGCTGCAGTTATTAAGCTAGTAACACGGCTGTTAAGTGAATCTGGCTTCCCCGTTGATGTTGCTTGTAAGAAGGTCACAAAAGATGACATTGCCATTTGAACGGGCACTAAACAAACTCCTATACGTCGAGGGCTCCCTGTATGCAAAAGAGACAATCCACAAGCCAAAAGGGGAATAAAAAGGACAAAATATCTTCTGAATAGAATAGAATGAAATTAGAATAGAAGAGTAGAGTAGAGTAGAATAGAATAGAATGGAATGGAATGGAATGGAATGGAATAGAAGAGAATGGAATGGAATTCTTTATTGGCCAAGTGTGATTGGACACACAAGGAATTTCTCTTTGGTGCAGATGTTCTCGGTGTACATAAAAAGACAAGATACATTCATCATAAGGTACAACACTTAATGATAGTCATAGGGTACAATAAGCAACCAAATCATACTAGGAAACAATCAATATAAATCGTAAGGATACAAGTAACAAAATTACCATCATACAGTCATAAGTGGGAGCAATCAGCCCCTAGATAAGTATAGATTACACCCAAGATTAACATCAGATCAATAATCAAGGAGCAAACAATACTCCAATCATGGAACTGCCAGACAAGCTAATGGTAAATAACACAACCAAAGAACCTCTAAGACCATCCGCAACAACACTGACAGGTCAAGCCACTAGAATATAAACTGAGAGCAAACCCCACTCTCTCCTACACTGATGATGTTACCTAGCTGGGTAATGAAACATCTGCAAGAAAACAACCAAGGTCAAAGAGCACCAAGGACCCCTCATTTCAACTCTGAGCTACAGATTTTCTCCGTTACTGGTGAATTTTTTTTTTCCCCAGTGAGATCAGTCTATCAAGGCAATCTGGTCTAGCCAATCATGGGATAGAGAAAGTGGAAAGGTCCACTTTCACCTTTCAGCCCCAATCCAGGAGCCTTCGCAGCCAGTCGCTTTTGTGACAAACTATTTTTGTGTTGGATTTTTGTTTTACTGAAAAAGAAATAAAGGGAGGCTCAGTGGATAAGACACTGAGTTTGTCGATCAGAAAGGCCAGCAGTTCGGTGGTTCGAATCCCTAGCGCTGCATAGCAGAGTAAGCTCCCATTACTTGTCCCAGCTTCTGCCAACCTAGCAGTTCAAAAGCACATAAAAAAGGCAAGTGGAAAAATAGGAACCATCTTTGGTGGGAAGGTAACAGCATTCCATGCGCCTTTGGCATTTAGTCATGCCGGCTACATGACCACTGAGATGTCTTTGGACAGCGCTGACTCTTCGGCTTTAAAATGGAGACGAGCAACGCCTCTTAGTGCCGGGAACAACTAGCACATATGTGTGAGGGGAACCTTTACCTTTACCTTAGTATAGATTTCTTTCAAGCTATTTGAAGAAGAGTGGGGAAAGACGAGGCTTGACACGCTGAGGAACGTCCAACACAATTTTATTGAATTTAACAACAACTAACAATACAGGAGAGAATCGCCCGTTCCTCTGCCTGTCAGGTATTTATACGAAGAGCTGTCAGGCCGAGAAACCAATCAGGAAAGCAGAACAGCCCGCCTTCAGCCATGCCGCGCCTGATTGGCTAAGGCGCGGCATGGCTGTTGCTAGCTGACAACAGAGGGAATCCCCGGTCGTATGTCGGGGAGGAAAGGAATATAACACTCCTTCCCCCCTAGCGAGGACGCATGCGTGACAGCGGAGCATGCGTAGTCGCTCAGATAGGCAGGGCGGCGTCGGACACGCCCAGAACGCCTCAGAACTGGGCAGACCATCGGAGGAGGAGGTGGTGTCCGTGGGAGCTCCTCCCTGAAGGGAGTGGAGCTCCGGGCGCCATCTTGCCGGCCTGTCCCCGGCGGAGGCGGAGGCGGAGACTCTGGAGCAGGTAGGCAGGGCCAGGGTGGCGCGGTCGCAGGCGGGCTTGAGTCAGGGAATTTTGAAAGACTTGTATGGTAGGGCTGGCCTGATTGTGGAAAGGCCAAGGCGGGGTGCAATGCCGGAACTGGTTGCCCAACGGGGGCTGGAACGCTGGGGGGCTGTGGACGGCGGAAGGCGCCAGGCCCAGTCTCTGCTTGCAAGTCTTGTGGTACGGGCAACGGCCACGGTGGAAGGATCGGTTGCGGCGTCAACCCCAGGGCCTGCGGTGGAATGGCAGAGGCCGACCCTGCAGGGCTGTTGTGCGGATCCGAAGGTTGGCGACGCCTTAACTGATCCACGTGGCGGCGCCAGTCTGCACCGTCGGCGGTCCGGACCCTGTAAGAGCAGGGGCCGGTTACAGAAGTGACGGTGGCAGGCACCCACTTAAGATCCCCTGAAAAGGCCCTTGCCCAGATTGGATCGCCCTCACGGAAAGCGCGGGGAGGGGGTCCCAGGTTGCTCGGCTGAGCCTCAGAATAGGTTGGGTGCAACCTATCTAAGGTGGTCCGCAGGCGCCGGCCCATCAGTAGCTCAGCAGGGGTTTTCCCTGACAGTGGGCACGGGGTGGAATGCTGAACCAGGAGGTAAGCAGCCACCCTCGTGGGCCAGTCGCCCTTGTCCATTCGTCCAAGGGCGTCCTTGGCCGAGCGGACAGCGTGTTCCGCCCGGCCATTGCTGGCCGGATGATAGGGGGCGACTGGGGCGTGCCGGATGCCCTGGGAGGCCAGAAATTCCTGGAACACGGTGGACGCAAACTGGGGCCCATTGTCCGACACAACGACGTCAGGCAAGCCGTGGGTGGCAAACAGACGTGTTAATGCTCGGACAGTGGCCTCGGCTGTGGTGGAGGTCATGAGAATGAGCTCCACCCAGCGCGAGTAAGCGTCCACCACGACCAGGAAGACCTGGCCTCGGAAAGGCCCAGCGAAATCCAGGTGGAGGCGTGACCATGGGCCGCGAGGAATCTCCCACTCCCGCGGCGGAGCCGCCGGAGGCGCTGGACGGGAGACCTGGCAGGTCGAGCACCTGGCAACCCAGATAGCTATCTCGTCGTCCAGACGGGGCCACCAAACATAGCTGCGCGCCAGCGCCTTCATGCGCGCTATGCCAGGGTGGCCCTCATGGAGGCGAGACAGCACCTGTTCGCGCAGAGTGGGTGGAATGACCACCCTGTCCCCCCACAGGAGGCACCCACTGTGGAGAGACAGCTCTAGCTGTCTGGCCTTGTAGGGGCGGTGGTTGTCCGACACCGGTCCCCCAGGCCATCCCCGCAGAACCCAGGCCATCACCTGGGAGAGTGTGGGGTCGGCCAGAGACGCAGCAGCCACATCGCTCGCGGAGAGCGGCAAGGCTAGGTCTGCAATGGCCAGAACAGACAGGCAAGGCACTGTCTGTGGGTCGGAGACGGGCAAGGGGCAGCGGCTGAGGGCATCAGCGTGCCCCAGTTGCTTGCCAGGGCGGTAGACCAGGGCATACGAGTATGCCGCCAGGAACTCCACCCAGCGTGTCATCCGGGGAGACAGGATGGGAGGGGTCGGACGGTCACCGGCCAGAAGCCCAAGGAGCGGCTTGTGGTCAGTGAAGAGCGTAAAATGCCGTCCGTAGAGGTATTCGTGGAACTTTTTAACCCCGGACACGGCAGCCAGAGCCTCCTTGTCGATCTGGCTGTAATTTCTCTCCGCTGGAGAGAGTGTCCGGGAATAAAAAGCTATGGGGGCTTCCGAGCCGTTGGGGAGGACATGGCTCAGGACAGCCCCCAAACCCATGGGGGAGGCGTCACACGCTAGAGTCAGGGGCATCCTGTCACTGTATTGGACTAGGACTGCCTCTGACGTCAGCATGTCTTTGACAGCCGCGAACGCATGTGCTTCGCGGCTGCCCCAGCGCCAGGCCGCGGATCGGTCGAGCAACCGATGCAGCGGCTCGGCTAGTGACCCCTTGTGCGGCAGAAATGGCGCTTAGAAATTTAAAAGCCCTAAGAACGACTGCAGCTCCGCCTTGGAGGCGGGGGTGGGGGCGTTCTTAATGGCTGCAACTTTGGCAGGGGTGGGGTGGATTCCGTGGGCGTCTATAGAGAAGCCTAGGAAATCCACTTTAGGCACAGCAAATGAGCATTTGCTGCGCTTTAATTTGAGACCCGCGCCCCTAAAACGGTCGAGGACCTTCCCCAACATTTCGAGGAGTCCTGAGCGGCTGGACGCAGCGATCAGGACATCGTCGAAATAGGGTACAACGCCAGGGAGCCCATGGAGCAATCGCTCCATGAGGCTCTGGAAGATCCCCGGGGCCACGGAAACGCCGAATTGGAGGCGGCGGCAACGGAAAGCCCCTCGGTGGGTGACGATAGTCTGCGCAGCCGCCGCTTCGTCATCCACCGGGAGCTGCTGGTAGGCCTGCGCCATATCCAGTTTAGCGAAAATACAGCCCTGCCCCAGGGAGTGGAGCAGGTGCTGTACGACAGGGACTGGATAGGGGTTTGCCTGAAGGGCCAAATTGATGGTGGATTTAAAATCGGCGCAGAGGCGTATGGAGCCGTCGGCCTTCACGGGGACCACTATTGGGGTCTCCCAACGTGAGTAGTCAACAGGCTCCAAAACGCCCTGCGCCAGCAAGCGGTCAATCTCCTCATCAACTTTGGCCCTTAAGGCAAAAGGCACCCTGCGGGCCTTCAGCCTAATGGGAGCAACCTGGGGATCTAAGTTAAGGGAGATAGGGGTGCCCTTGTACAGCCCCAGCTGGCCATCAAAGATGTCCGCGTAGGCGGAGATGACAGCGGCTACGTCAGGGGGCGTGTCTGAGATGGAATGCACCCCCTGCACTGAGAGACCAAGGGCGGGGAACCAATCCAGCCCCAGCAATGCGGGGAGGGGCTTCTCGACAACCAGGACTGGCAGGCAACCCGAAAAACCCCCGTATTTAACCCTAACCGTATAGCAGCCCAGGGTTGGGATAAGTGACCCCTGATAGTCCCTTAGGGCCACGGGGCTGGCAGTCAATTGGCGTTTCTGGACGCCGGGGCAAAGTTTATTAAAGTCAGCCCAGGCAATTATGGAGCGGGACGAGCCGGAGTCCACCTCCATGACGCAAGGCGCGCCCTCAATGAGGACTGACGCCTTGATTCTGTCCGCACCTGCGGAGGCCTGGTAGATCGCCTCAGCAGGGGCGGCTGCTGGGCCTGGCTCCACAGCGTAGCAGCTGGCTCTCGTGCGCGGCTGGCGGCAGGGCTGCTGCGGTCCTGCTGTCATCTGCTGGCCCGTGGCTCCTTGGGGTGGTGGTGGAGGCAGCACAGCCCGGCAAACTTGGGCCAGGTGCCCCTTCTTCGAGCACCGGCGGAAGATGGATGCCCGGAATGGGCAGGCTGCGCGGTCGTGACTGCCCCCGCAGCCAAGGCAGGTTGTCGTAGTCTGGCGGGGAGGTCGCGGATTGCGGCGTCTCTGCAGTTCTGCCAGACGGGCCACGAGCTCTTCCTCTTCTTCAGCCGGGCTAGGCAGGGGCACCAGCTTATCAATGAGGCAAGCGCGGGCCGGAAGGTTCGGCAGCTGGTGGCGGTCCATTTCTGCGGTGGATTGCTCGGACAATTCCACCGCCCGCGCCTCAGCAACCGCCTCGGCCAAGGTGATTTCAGGCCGAGCCAGGAGGCGCCTCTTCAGCCGGAGGTCCTTGACCCCGCTGACGAACTGCTCCACCAGGTTGTCCTCCAGGTCTAGGAACTCACAGGGAATGGCCGTGGTCCTCAGGGACTGGAGGAACTGGCTGACGTCTTCGTGCGGTTTCTGGACACACTGGCGGAACGCGTATCGTCGCGCTATTTTAGATGGGGTTGGGGCGTAATGGCCCTTCAGTTTGGCCATTAAAGTGTCCCAGTCAAGTTCGTGGACTGGCAGAGGGGCTGCCAACGCCCGGGCGGCGTTAAACATTGGGGTTCCGCAACTACTGAGGAAGAAACTACATTTCTCCTCCATCGGAATTCCCCGCTTTCCGTTGGCCTGTAGGAAGCACTCGAAGCGCTCTAAAAAGCCGGTCCATCCTTCTCCGTCTGTCCCGTAGGGAGCGAACGGGGGAAGCGATGCCATAGCAGCTTGGAGTCGTGCGGCTCGGGGAGCTGGAACTCAAGCGGCAGATCGAGGAGGTCGGGTTCCTTCAGGTTCGTCGCCTCGGGGGGTATCCCACCTTCGTCGCCAGTGAAGAAGAGTGGGGAAAGACGAGGCTTGACACGCTGAGGAACGTCCAACACAATTTTATTGAATTTAACAACAACTAACAATACAGGAGAGAATCGCCTGTTCCTCTGCCTGACAGCTATTTATACGAAGAGCTGTCAGGCCGAGAAACCAATCAGGAAAGCAGAACAGCCCGCCTTCAGCCATGCCGTGCCTGATTGGCTAAGGCGCGGCATGGCTGTTGCTAGCTGACAACAGAGGGAATCCCCGGTCGTATGTCGGGGAGGAAAGAAATATAACACTATTTAGTTTTCATCAGCTAGCCATACCCTTGTGGTATTCAAACCCTTGCATAATGGGTAGATGTACTAACCTCTAAGCCATGGGCTCTCCTTACTTTGTTGTCTATACCAGGGGAGAGATTATGTGTTTTACCGAAAAAGAAATAAAGGGAGGCTCAGTGGATGAGACACTGAGTTTGTCGATCAGAAAGGTCAGCAGTTCGGCAACACAAAAGCCAACACAGTCCTAGGCTGCATCAACAGAGGGATAGAATCAAGATCATGTGAAGTGTTAATACCACTTTATAATGCTTTGGTGAGGCCACACTTGGAATACGGGATTCAGTTCTGGTCGCCACGATGTAAAAAAGATGCGGAGACTCTAGAAAGAGTGCAGAGAAGAGCAACAAAGATGATTAGGGGACTAGAGACTAAAACATATGAAGAACGGTTGCAGGAACTGGGTATGTTTAGCTTAAGAGAAAGAAGGACTAGGGGAGACAGGATAGCCGTCTTCCAATATCTCAGGGGTTGCTACAAAGAAGAGGGAGTCAAGCTATTCTTCAAGGCACCTGAGGGTAGAACAAGAAGCAATGGGTGGAAACTAATCAAGGAGAGAAGCAACTTAGAACTGAGGAGAAACTTCCTGACAGTTAGAACA
Organism: Natrix natrix natrix; assembly: GCA_029891615.1. Lineage (NCBI taxonomy): Eukaryota > Metazoa > Chordata > Lepidosauria > Squamata > Natricidae > Natrix > Natrix natrix. Next base: position 641,376 of record JAKRSK010006415.1, read on the forward strand.
ATTGATCAGTGGAACAGAAGTTGCCTCCAGAAGTTGTGAATGCCCCAACACTGGAAGTCTTTAAGAAGATGTTGGATAGCTATTTGTCTGAAACGGTATAGGGTTTCCTGCCTAGGCAGGGGGTTGGACTAGAAGACCTCCAAGGTCCCTTCCAACTCTACTATTGTATGGTATTGTATTGTATTGTTTTTTCCTGTGCGACCAGTCTATCCGGGCAACCTGGTTTACCCATTTATTAGCCGGAGCATGCCGCTTCCACTTTTACTGGTGCTCGTCATCTGAATTGAGACTCTGACTTGCACAAACCGGCTGTGGATCTGGGGTCTTGTAGTTGTAACCCGTCTCCAGTCGGTCCTCCTGCTAAAGAGACAGATATTTTAAATGAATATTCATACATATATGGAACAAGTTTTGAAAGGAATACAGTTATAAAAAAAGAAAGGAAACAAGGAAGACAAGCAAATTAAACACAGACGCGCATATATAGGCAACCTGGACATGAACATATGCAAACTTAAGGGGAAAAAAATGCAGCGATTTTAAACATCCACATTCTCTATTGAAATAAATAGCACAGTGGTAATCTCTTAGGAAAACTGTGTTAATATTGCTAAGAAGCAGCAACTAGATTTGAATGAACCTATCCATAACCGTTGAGTTGTTTGAAGCTCTTTCCATTGTCTTAATGATTCAGGCAGTGTAAATACCACTGATCTAAAGAAAATATATTTTCATTTTCCAGCATTTCACCCTCCTAAAATAAAGCAGCTCACAACAATAATTGAATCTATTCTTTTATGGGGTACCAATTTATAAGCAGTAGGAAGACAGACAATAAACCAGCCGCCAGATGTTCCTTCCTAATAATCTGAAAATAGTCGAAAAAGAATTAGTTTTTCAGTGGAGTATAGCTAAGAGAGTCCTGAAACTACCCTCAATTTTTTTCACGCCCTAAGTCAAGAGATCTAGGAACTTGAACTTATATACCCAAGTGTTAGTACCTTACAATACTGAAGATGGATATATTATAATATACAATATGGATTTCAGTATTTTTTTCCCCTGTACTGGTAGTCCTCAACTTACAACAGTTCATTTAGTGGCCATTCAAAGTTACAACGCCACGGGAAAAAAGTGACTTATGATCCCTTTTTCACACTTATGATCTTTGCAGGATTCCCATGTTTACATGATCAAAATTCAGATGCTTGGCAACTGACTCCTGTTTAGGACGGTTGTGATGACCTTCTGAAAAGCAAAATCAATGGAGAAGCCAGATTGATTTAACAACCATGTTACTAACTTAAAAAAATGGCAGTGATTCACTTAACAACGGCGGTGAGAAAAGGTCATAAAATGGAGCGAAGCTCACTTAACATCTGCCTCGTTTAGCAACAGAAATGTTGGGCTCCATTGTGGTCGTAAGTTGAGGACTACCTTAGTATGTAGATGTCCCAAAGAGGCAACTGTACTTCCTGGTTTTTGTTTGAAGATGTTTTACTTCTCATCCAAGAAGCTTCTTCAGCTCAGAAGCTTTTTGGATGATAAATGAAACGCCTTCAAAGAAAAACCAGAAAGTCCAGTTGCCTCTTGAAAAAGCACCCGTGGGACAACCATGATCTGGATGACTGAGAATCTCCATAGACATTTAGTGTGTAGATATTGTTTATGTCTTTGTGTCTATCGATGGCTAATTTGTCAGAGTGCCAGGCTGCTTGAAATTCACTAGAATTTACAATACAATACAATAGTAGAGTTGGAAGGGACCTTGGAGGTCTTCTAGTCCAACCCCCTGCCTAGGCAGGAGACCCTATACCATTTCAGACAAATAGCTATCCAACATCTTCTTAAAGACTTCCAGTGTTGGGGCATTCACAACTTCTGGAGGCAATTTCTGTTCCCCTGATTAATTGTTCTGTCAGGAAGTTTCTCCTCAGTTCTAAGTTGCTTCGGGATAGCCTACAGAGTTGCCCCTGCATGGCCCCATGGGAGTCTGACAACCAATCAGAATACAAGCTCAAATTCAAAAGCCCAGAGACAGTATAAAACCCAGGCACTCTCAGCATCTCTTCCCTTTTTTTCTTCACCCAAAATCTTCAAGGCATGTGGTCCTGTCCACCATTAAACCATCTTTCCAAGCAGCCTCCATGTTTCCAGTGTCTTTTTCTCCACTTGGAACTGACGCCAGAAGGACATTTCTTTCAACAATAATACAATAATACAATAGCAGAGTTGGAAGGGACCTTGGAGGTCTTCTAGTCCAACCCCCTGCCTAGGCAGGAAACCCTGTACCGTTTCAGACAAATGGCTATCCAACATCTTCTTAAAGACTTCCAGTGTTGGGGCATTCCCAACTTCTGGAGGCAACTTCTGTTCCACTGATTAATTGTTTTAACTGTCAGGAAGTTTCTCCTCAGTTCTAAGTTGCTTCTCTCCTTGATTAGTTTCCACCCATTGCTTCTTGTTCTACCCTCAGGTGCCTTGGAGAATAGTTTGACTCCCTCTTCTTTGTGGCAACCCCTGAGATATTGGAAGACTGCTATCATGTCTCCCCTAGTCCTTCTTTCTCTTAAGCTAAACATACCCAGTTCCTGCAACCGTTCTTCATAGGTTTTAGCCTCCAGTCCCCTAATCCTCTTTGTTGCTCTTCTCTGCACTCTTTCTAGAGTCTCCACATCTTTTCTACATCATGGCGACCAAAACTGGATGCCGTATTCCACGTGTGGCCTTACCAAGGCATCATAAAGTGGCATTAACCCTTCACCTGATCTTGATTCTATCCCTCTGTTGATGCAGCCTAGAACTGTGTTGGCTTTTTTGGCAGCTGCTGCCCACGGCTGGCTTCTATTTAAATTTCCGTATTTAGGACTTGGCTCAGTCTAGGATGGCCACCGTTTCCCAATTGAAACTCTGGTTAAGTCTGTCCACAAGTTGTGAAATTAAAGAGCTTTTCATCATGCCTTCTGACTGCTTCGGCACGTTGGATAGGTCTGATTTTCCCTCTTCCTTGCGAGCATTGTGCTCCATAACCTTTGCAGACCCTTCACGGAATGGAGAGACGAGGATGAAAGAAATCGGAAGCCAGGAGCAAGCCCATTTTAAATTAAGTCTGCCCGCCCCCTCCTCTATCCGGGAAGAGCAGCTGCACCAAAGCTTTTCTTGCTAGGCCTGATTCTAATTTCGATATGATCACAGCGCAGCCAGCCAGCCTGAATTCCAAATAGCCTTTGAGGGCAGAGGTGACCAAACCCTCTGCAGAAAAGCGAGGGACAAAGTCTGCTGGAAGGACGTGGGCAAGATAGACAAACTCAACCATCAGCTTCAACTTCTCCCTCAAGGACACCGTCAAAGTCCTTCATCTCCAACAGAATACGAAGCCATGAGGTAAGGTCCAGGCACTGCGCTAAGAGCCTGGCAAAAGTTGCCTGTCAAACAGCTGGATCGCAACTCAAACCGCTAGAACACTTAGTTAAGAAAAACCAAAAGTACAGATATAGACTGGATGAAACCAGGCTTATTGGCAGTGACTGTGAGAGAGATCTTGGAGTCTTAGTGCGCAACCAGTTACAGTAATTATGAGCCAGCAGTGTGCAGCAGCAGCCAAAAAAGCCAATGCAATCCTAAGTTTCATTAACAGAGGGATACAATCAAGATCAAGGGAGGTAACAATACAACTCTATAGAGTCCTAGTAAGACCACACCTAGAGTACTGCATCCAGTTTTGGTCACCACACTATAAAAAAAGATGTTGAGACTCTAGAAAAAGTGCAGAGAAGAGCAATCAGGATGATTAGGAGACTGGAGGCTAAAACATACGATGAACGGTTGCAGGAACATGGGGCTGCCCTTGGGACGCGCCCGGAGACTGCAGTTAGTTCAGAACGCAGCCGCGCGGGCTGTGATGGGGAGTACGAGGTACTCCCACGTAACACCTCTCCTGCGCGAGCTGCACTGGCTACCTGTGGTTTTTCGGGTGCGTTTCAAGGTGCTGATTACCATCTTTAAAGCGCTCCATGGCACGGGACCTAGTTACTTGCGGGATCGCATCCTCCCACATACATCCCTGCGGCCAATTCGCTCACACAGAGAGGGACTTCTCCTGGTGCCGTCCACTAGGCAATGCCAACGGGCGACACCAAGGAGTAGGGCCTTCTCTGTGATGGGCCCAACCCTCTGGAATGACCTCCCACCCGACATTAGAACCACTACTGACCTCCGCTCCTTCCGGCAAAAATTGAAGACTCACCTGTTCTGATTAGCAGGCCTGGCATAATTACAACTGTCCCTCCTGGCAAATGTATTAACTGGTTATTTTAGGGGTATTGTTTTTAACTTATTGTGTGTGTTTTAGGGGTTCAAAATCCTATATTTATATATATTGCTTTGTACAGTTCTTTTAATTCCATTTTTAACCTCCTCCATTCCAACTGTACATATTCAATTTTTATTGTATTTTGATATATTTTGCATGGACTGTACACCGCCCCGAGTCCCTTTTGGGAGAGGGGGCGGTCTAGAAGCATGAATAATAAATAAATAAATAAAATAAATAAATGGCTAGTCTAGTGAAGAGAAGGATCAGGGGAGACACAATAGCAGTCTTCCAATATTTGAGAGGCTGCCACAGAAAGGAAGGCCAGACAAGGAATAATGGATGGAAACTGAGCAAGGAGAGATTCAACCTAGAAATAAGGAGGGACTTTCTGACGTGTGAGAGCAATCAACCAATGGAACAGAAGTTGCCTTCGAAGGTTGTGGGAGCTTCATCACTTGAGACTTTCAAGAAGAGACTGATCTGCCATTTGTCAGAAATGATGTAGGGTCTCCTGCTCGAGTGGGGTGTTGGACTAGATGACCTACAAGGTCCCTTCCAACTCTATTATTCTGCTCTGTTCTAACATTTTATTCCCAACCTGCTTGGTGGTTGGAAAGGCCCATTATGCTTATAGGAAGTCCTCAATTTATGACCAGTTGCTTTGTGTCCATTCAAAATTAGGATGCATCTCCTCTCCCCCCAAAAGGGAATTACAATAGCAATAGCATTTGGATGACCGTTAGATGACCTTGTCTACTCCCTGGTTTCTCTTAGGATCAAATAAATATTCTGCCTTGGGAAAGATGGGATCTCGGAAATGATATGAGTGCTGATGCTGGAACGTTGTGAGATCTGGTGAATTTTATGACTCACAAAATATTGTGGCATTTGGGTGGCTGTGGGAGATTCGAAAGTTTTGCACTTCATAATGCTCTTCATTTTTACTTTTATTTTATTTGTGGGATGGAATTGTCCTTCATAAAAGAGTCAGGTGTCAGGCCTACAGTTTTCTTTCGGATCTTTGGCCTACTACACTTTCTATTATTCTACAATGCCTTTTTCTATTGTGGGAAAATGGGAGGGGGGATTGTACGGAGTTACTTACTGTGTAGCCAAAACAAAATTCTTTCTAGAAAGCCAAGGTCATTCTTTATCTCTGCTCCTCTGAACCTGACTGGAACTAGATGGGTGGAAACTGACAGCATGGCAGTGGAAGATTGGACCATGTGATGGACTTGTGGGTGCGGGGGCAAGATCTTGAACTTTCAACTGAGTGGGGAAAACCGGGAAGCTTTCAGATTTGGGTTTTCCCAGACGTGCCAACGTGGCTCTCTTAATAAATTGGAACTTTGAGCAATCCTTTGCCTTGGGCTCTGATTTACTTTTGGATGCTATTTGGAACCCTGACAGCAGGTATATTTGGTATCTATAGATACTTACATGAGCCAACAGTGTGCAGAAGCAGCAACAAAACCCAATGCAATCCTATGTTGCATTAATAGAGGGATAGAATCAAGATCTCATGAAATATTAATACTGCTTCATAAAGCCTTAATAAGTCCACACTTAGAATACTGCCTCCAATTTTGGTCACCCCAATATGAAAAAAAACCCTATTGAGACTTTGGAAAGAGTTTAGAGAAGATCAACACAAATGATAGATACAGGTTACAGATACAGATCAACAGAGTTGGCGGGGACCTTGTCAGTCATCAAGTCCCAAGCAGACCCAACACCATTTTTGACACATGGCAGTCTCTTCTTGAAAGCTTTGAGTGATGCTAGAAACTAAAACATACAAAGAATGATTGCAGGAACTGGGTATACCTAGTCTAATGAAAAGAAGGACCAGGGGCAGAGACGGTATTCAGCCAGTTCTGACAGCTTCTGGAGAACCGGTAGCGGAAATTTTGAGTAAGTCAGAGAACCGGCAAATAGGCTGGCCCCGCCCCTGCTGCCTCCCAGCTGATCTTCTTTTGTTGCCCTGAACAGGAGAACGGAGCTGGAAAGCAGGTTATTATGGTGGGGAGGGAATGGGGTTTTTGCAGTAACCTTCCCCTGCCATGCATCACCAAGCCACACCTCGCCACGCCTCACCAAGCCACGCCCATGGAACTGGTAGCAAAAAAAATTGAATCCCACCAATGACCAGGGGTGATACAACACCAGTCTCTCAATACTTAGAGGCTGCCACAAAGAGGAGGGGGAGTCAACTTATTTACCAAAGCACTGTAGGCAGGACAAGAAACAATGGATGGAAACTAACCAAGGAGAGAAGCATCTTAGAACTAAGAAGAAAATTGCTAACAATCAGAACAAGTAACACATTGGAACACATTGCCTTTGGAAGTTGTGGGTGCCCCATCACAATACAATACAATACAATAGTAGAGTTGGAAGGGACCTTGGAGGTCTTCTAGTCCAACCCCCTGCCTAGGCAGGAGACCCTATACCATTTCAGACAAATAGCTATCCAACATCTTCTTAAAGACTTCCAGTGTTGGGGCATTCACAACTTCTGGAGGCAATTTCTGTTCCCCTGATTAATTGTTCTGTCAGGAAATTTCTCCTCAGTTCTAAGTTGCTTCTCTCCTTGATTAGTTTCCACCCATTGCTTCTTGTTCTACCCTCAGGTGCCTTGGAGAATAGTTTGACTCCCTCTTCTTTGTGGCAACCCCTGAGATATTGGAACAATGCTATCATGTCTCCCCTAGTCCTTCTTTTCATTAAACTAGACATACCCAGTTCCTGCAACTGTTCTTCATATGTTTTAGTCTCCAGTCCCTGGAGGCTTTCAAGAAGAGACTGGATAGCCATTTATCAGAAATAGTACATATCACCTGCAAAAGCAGGGGATTGGGCTAGATGACCTCCAAGGTCCCTTCCAAGTATGCTACCGTTACTGGATTTGAAGAGACCTCCATCTGATCTCTTTCTGAATTCGTCAGATATTCTCCAGTCCCCAACCACCACAGTTCTTCCTTGCTTCTTCCAAAATCCTTGAAAAACGATGAATTAGCTCCTTCCTTTAACGGCCCTACTAAAGTGCTACTTACATCCAGCTCTACATTTTTTGTCCCAGAGGTTAAGCAAGCTTTCCTACAGTAGGGGGAAAAAAACATGTATATATTTCACAGCACTTAGGTTATATACGCATACACATCATAAACATCAATTGCACAACCCAAACACTTGCGGTGGAGATATTCCAGACCTAGCTGTGTGCCACTGGATGGGGGTGTTTCTCTCCCCCCCCCCCACACACACACTTTTTCTGGCAAACGATATCGCAAAACGGGATGGATTGCAAAGGCTGCTGCCTTAATTACACAGCCTGAAATGAAAGCCGAACGCTAAAGATGGTGCAAATGGGCGAGCCGTTGCGAAGTACATAACCTTAAGTGCTGCAAATGCAATCATTAGGGAAATCACATTTTATAGCCACCACTAAAACCGTTTGGGGTATTGTGTGTATTAGCAGGGATAAAGATATATTTCCATGGATCTCTCCTGGCTCGGTGCCAGGCAACCTTCGAGTACGCCATACAGTAAATAATGATAATCACGTCGTAGGTGGGAGCTTTGGTGCTCTCGGCATATGAATCTCCGTTAGCTTTTCTGAGCATTGAGTTCTGCAGGAACGTTCTCTGTCTTTTATTTTATTTTTATGACTTTTGGTACCTGCCAAAAACCAACAGGGCCATGATTTGCAACCTGCATGCTCCATCCTTAACCAAGCACAGGATCGATACTTCCAAAGGGGAGCCAAGGGGCCTAAGAGCAATAGCATTTAGACTTAGATACTGCTTTACAACCTTCTCTAAAAGGGACGTGGTGGCTCAGTGGCTAAGATGCTGAGCTTGTAGATCAGAACAGTCAGCTGTTTGGCGGTTCAAACCCCTAGTGCCGTGTAATGGAGTGAGCTCCCGTGACTTGTCCCAGCTTCTGCCAACCTAGCAGTTCAAAAGCACGTAAAAAATGCAAGTAGAAAAAATAGGAACCACCTTTGGTGGGAAGGGAACAGCGTTCCGTGCGCCTTTGCCGTTTAGTCATGCCGGCCACATGACCACGGAGACTTCTTTGGACAGCGCTGGCTCTTGGGGTTTGAAACAGAGATGAACACTGCCCCTTAGAGCCAGGAACAACTAGCACATATATGTGAGGGGAACCTTTACAGCCCTCTCTAAGTTATTTACGGAGTTAGCCTATTGCCCCCAACAATTTGGGTCCTCATTTTACCCACTTCGGAAGGATGGAAGGCTGAGTCAACCTTGAGCCTGGTGAGATTTGAACTGCCAAACTAATGGCAGCCGGCAGTCAGCAGAAGTAGCCTGCAGTACTGCACTCTAACCACTGCACCACCAAGGCTCACTAAGGCCTGCTTGGAAGGAAAGCATAACCCTGATCATTACTGATCATGCAACAGGTTACTGCACTGCTAATCCTTGACATATGTCACAATTGTCTACCAGAATTTCTATTTCTAAGTAAGACAGTAGTTGAGTGAGTCCTGACTGATCTTATAACCATTTTTGCCATGATTGGTAAGTGAATCACACAGTTGTTAAGCAAATCCATCTTTCCTCATAACAGAATAACAGAAGATGCCTTGGAGGTCTTCTAGTCCAACCCCTTGCTCAAGCAGGAGACCCTATATCATTTCAGACCAATGGCTGACCAATCTATTCTTTAAAACCTTCAGGATCACCCACAACTTCTAGAGGCAAGTTGTTCCACTGATGGATTGTTCCCACTGTCAGAAAGTTTCTCCTTATTTCTAGGTTGTTGTTTTTTTATTTGACTAGTTTCCATCCATTGCTTCTTGTCCCGCCTTCAGGTGCTTTGGAAAATAACTTGAGCCCCTCTTCTTTGTGGCAGCCCCTCAAATGTTGGAACACTGCTATCTTGTCACCCCTAGTCTTTCTTTTCATTAAACATTAGACATACCCAGTTCCTGCAACAGTTCTTCAAATGTTTTAGTTTCTGGTCCCATTATCATCTTCGCTGCTCTTTCTAGAGTCTCAACATTTTATTTTTTTTAATATCTTGGCAATCACTGACTTTGCTTGTTGGAAGCCAATTGATAAGGTTGCAAAAGGTGATCAAATGACCCTGGGGTGTTGCAACTATCAAAAATACATACCAGTTGCCAAGCACCTGAATTCTTGATCGTATGACTATGAGGATGCTACAATGGTCATGAGTGGGAGGACAAATTATAAGTAATTTTTTCCAGTGCTGTTAACTTGCGTATGTAGTCAACGTTTTGGTTTTATCAGTTGCAATGGATGGCTGTGAAAGTTGGACCCTAAGAAAGGCTGAGCGCCAAAGAATGGAGGCCTTTGAACTATGGTGCTGGAGAAGACTTCTGCAAGTCCCTTAGACTGCAAGGCAATCAAACCGGTCAGTCCTAGAAGAGATCAACCCTGACTGCTCTTTAGAAGGCCAGATCCTGAAGAGGAAACTCAAATACTTTGGCCACCTAATGAGAAGGAAGGACTCCCTGGAGAAGAGCCTGATGCTGGGAAAGATTGAGGGCAAAAGAAGAAGGGAACGACAGAGAATGAGGTGGCTGGATGGAGTCACCGAAGCAGTCGGTGTGAGCCTAAATGGACTCCAGAGTATGGTAGAGGACAGGAAGGCCTGGAGGATCATTGTCCATGGGGTCGCAATGGGTCAGACGCAACTTTGCAACCAACCACAACTTTAAATAGTCCCTGAATGGACGGTTGTAAGTCAAATACTGCCAGCATTGTTACATTATCTTGCAAAATGTCTGATCTTGAAAGAGTTACAGAGGCTTAAATGAAACAGGGCCTGTCCTTTCTGCATGTATTTTACTGAATGCACATGTATCCTGTTTCCCCACTAATCCTTTTCTATTAATCACCCCTGAATAATCTATCAACCGGGGAAGCAGGAGATTTTTCAGGCTGGGTTTCCCCCAGAAATGCTTAACATTCCCCCTCCCCCCCTTCTCCCTGCATGCACATATAAATATATCTGGTTCTCCAGCATTAGATCTGCTAGCAAAGATGGACAGCATGCGAGAACATCTGCTGCAAATGTGGAAGGTGCTTTTATCCTCAGAGCCCTAGTTAAGAGGATGAAAGAAGAAGAGGAGGAGGAGGAGGAGGGAAATGGTTGCCTGCATCTCTGCAGAGAGGCTATGGCCTGGGAACGTGTTTTTTTTTCTTTTTAAAGAAAAAAAAAACAGGGTGAGAAGATTAGCTTCTTTCTGAGTCCTTGGCTGCATTTATACAACCTGCTTAAACAGATCCATTAAAAAAAAACTTAACGGCTCCATTTGCATCTCATGCTAAATTTGGCTGGTGTTATGCTTAATGTTGTTCCCCCCTCCCCCATATACAAGCAAACATGTTGTGTGGCTCCCACGTGCCTGGTTAGTTTGTAGGATAATCTACAAACAGGGGGCAGCAACCTGTGGCTCTAGAGCTGCATGTGGCTTTTTCATCCCTTGCTGCAGCTCTCTGTCGCTGGTCAGCTCCACAAGGCTTTCAGTTAGGAAAAAGGATGCCCTGCTAGGAGGAGACTCTATGGTGGGGGAACCGGACTTCCGGTCGGCTCCAGAATTGAACTGGGGGTGGGGGGGCGGGGCTTCCGTTTAGGACCTTTGTGGCTCTTTGAGTTTTTAAGGTTGCCGACCCCTGTACTAGGACAAACACAAAACAAGGTTAATTCAGCAACCTGAAGAAAAGGTGTTGTCTGAATGCAGGCTTTAATTGTCCAATATTTTCTCCGTGCCCAGTTACTTCACAGATTCTCTGATTCAGACAGCAAATGCTTTGTACAGAGGATTATGTCCCCTGTTCCTCTTGCACTAAATGCATTAATTCCAGACACTTGCGGGACAAACTCTCCCTGTGGTACCGTGGCCCAGAGATGGAGCTCTTGCCTCATAATCAGGTGGCTGTGAGTTTGATCTTAGGTAGAGGGAGATATTTCTCTCTCTGGGCACACTGAGAATATATCTGCTGAAGAAAACTCCGCATTGGTGACAAGAAGGGCATCTGGCCATTAAAACAGTCTGCTAGCTCCATTCAGTTGCCCAGATTCCACCCAGCTCGGGATTAGGAGGTCATTAAAAGATGATGACTTGAGGGACAAATCCTCAAATCTCATACAGTTAATTCTCATAACTATGGGCAGTCCTTGACTTAAGACCTGTTGCTTAGCAACTGTTTGAAGCTATGATGGACTTCCCTAGGGCTACTTATACCCCAGATTTGAAGTATTATGAAGCGGTATGTGAGTCAAAGTGCTATTGCATTGCATTCAATTCTATTCTACTCAATTGGTGGTGCAGTGGTTAGAATGCAGTATTGTAGGCTAATATAACTCACTGCCAGGGGTTCAATCCTGACCGGCTCAAGGTTGACTCATCTTTCCATTCTTCTGAGGTGGGTAAAATGAGGACCCAGATTGTTGGGGGCTGCTTCATTAGCGGGGTAATTGGGAAGGGGAATAGTAAGGAGTAGAATGTGATGTTGCCAAAATAAAATTCCTTTCTAGAATCCAAGGTCATCCTTTGTCTCTGCACCTCTGCACCTGACTGGAACTGGATGGGTAGAAAGATTGGACCATGTGATGGACTTGTGGATGTGGGGGCAAGATCACGAACTTTAACTTGGGTGGGGAAAACCAGGAAGCTTTCAGATTCGGGTTTCCACAGATGTGCCAACATGACCCTCTTAATAAATTGTTCTCCCTGTCAGGAAATTTCTCCTTAGTTCTAAGTTGCTTCTCTCCTTGATTTGTTTCCACCCATTGCTTCTTGTCCTGCCTTCAGGTGCTTTGGAGAACAGCTTGACTCCCTCTTCTTTGTGGCAGCCCCCTGAGATATTGGAAGACTGCTATCCATAAATTTAGTAGCATGCAACCTTTTCGAGAATAACATATCCTTGATCCTTGGATAGTAAGCTGGGAGGTATGTCCCAAAATTGGCAGGCACGAGGAGAAAAAATAAGTTCTGATGGTGGCTCTCCATGAAGACGTCAAATGAACTAAATACAATCAAGGAGATTGTTCCCCGCGTATCTCATAATTCCCCTCCTCCTATCAGTGCAAATATGACTCCCAGAAGCCAACTTTGGGGTGTTGAGAGAACACTGCACAGAAACACCCAGTCCCTTAAATGTTCATAACAAGGAAAAAGAGCTTGTTCTATCACCTTGAATATTAACGCCCTGCCTCACTTAGGATCCATAAGCAAATGGAGAGTTCAAATTCAAACCCAGCAAACATGCTATGTCTTTCCCTAAGAGTGAATAACCAGCCCCTGTAGCTGTTGCCCAATCCTATAAAATGATGCATTTTATTCAAGGAAGGGCACCGGAGGTTAAGTAGTCCAAATGACCCTATCTGAAATATTGCAGAGAGCTGCCATCCACATTTACCTGTATACGATACTCGTAGTTCCTATTAAAAGGTAAAGGTTCCCCTGGCACATATGTGCTAGTCATTCCCGACTCTAGGGGGTGGTGGCTCATCTCCGTTTCAAAGCCGAAGAGCCAGCGCTTTCTGAAGACGTCTCTGTGGTCACGTGGCCAGCATGAATGAACACCGAAGGCGCACGGAACGCTGTTACCAGTGGTGACTTCTAATTTTTCTTACTACTGGTTCTGTGGGCATGGCTTGGTGGGGTCATGTGACTATGTGGTAACTGGGGGATCAAAAGGAAGAAACTTTTAACAATGTCCTGCTGGAGCAGGGTTGGACTAGATGACCTCCAGGTCCCTTCCAGCCCTGGATTATCCTCTGAAGCGGCGTCAAGTGCCAGGTTTGTAGTCCTTCCTTCCTCTCATTTTTCCCTTCCTCCCTCCCTTTCTCTTTCCTTTCTCTTTCTTTTTCTTTCTCCCTTCTTTCTCTCTGTCTCTGTCTCTTTCTTTCTCAACACCTCCACCCTCCCCCATTTTGGGCCTAGTAGGCTTTAGGGAAGCCTGCTGGGAGCAAAAATAGACACTCACACCTGTTTTTGGCTGTGTGACATGCAATCATTGGAACTTTTTTAAAACTTTTTTTTTTAGTATTTTTTACTAGTATTTCACCCCTGGCTTTTACCTTCCAACCAAAGGTGGTTGCTATTTTTCTATTCTACATACTTTCGAACTGCTAGGTTGGCAGAAGCTGGGACAAGTAATCGGAGCTCACTCCGTTATGCAGGCACTAGGGATTCGAGCTGCCGAACTGCCGATCTTTCTGATCGACAAGCTCAGCGTCTTAGCCACTGAGCCTATTCTGAATTCTTACTAGGATCTCAATACCCTTTTTGTGTTTCCCATTGCCAGTGCTTCTGATCTTCAGAAGGTGGCTAGTATTCTCCAAAGGAAAAAGCCACCATTCATTCTGTCTCTGGCGCTCTCTTAGCCTCTCTAAGCTGCCTTTAGTATTTTGTAAGGATTTAAAGGAAGAAGAAGAAAAGTTTAATGCGAAGAATTTGTTTAGGTTTCTGATTCTTCGACAGGAGGGTATGGAAAATCCCCAAGCTTGCATTGCTAGCCTTTTCTCCCCCTTCCCCCCTTCTTCCAGACCTGGCTTTCAAAGAGTCTTCAGGGAAGGGATGGAAAGAAGCAGGGACTATAGATGCCTGCATGGAATTTCCGTAAGGAGGGGAAGAGGAAAGCCCATAATCTTAGGTTGCCTGTAGGGGGCGATGTGGTCATACCAAAGATTTAGATCTTCCAGACAGCAGAGCTTGGAATGAGGTCATAGAAACAAATTCTTATTTTATTATTTTTTTTTAAAAAAAACAGAGCCCCCCTAAAAACAATCGGGTGAAATGCTGCTTTTGGAAAATATTTTATTAATAAGGAGTGGAGGGGGAGGGAAGGACCACGCTAAAATAATATATTTATATATATATTAGGTTGCCTTTTAGATATATAAAAGAGCATGTTGCTAATAAATCCCTAAAGCTTTAGTGCAGGCTGGCAGTTTTCCTTCAAATAGATACCGAGCAAATCTACCTTACTCTTTGTTAAAACCCTTAATTGCAAACATTCGCTGGGGACCCGCACAGAAACAAGCTGGGTTATCTCTTGGATTCTCAGGTATGCTGCTCATTGCATCCAGCTGCCAGATGTTTGTGGAGGAAAAGCTTCCCCGGAAAGCCGGAGGGCAGAGAACAGAAGCCAACTTGGAGCCAAAGCAGTGGATTCAGAATAACAGAATCGCAGAGTTGGAAGGAACCTCGGAGGTACAGAATAGTAGAGCTGGAATTAGGGACCTTGGAGGTCTTCTAGTCCAACCCCCTGCACAAGCAGGAGACCTTATACTTGTGATAGCCATCCTATTAGACACCGAGTGCCCAAACTGTGTGCGCGTGCATGCCCAAACTGAAAGGTGCATGCATGTGAGTGGGCATGCGCACATGCACAGCAGAGATCCAAAGACCAGCCTGCCAGCGAGAGGCAGGGCTTCCCAACACCAGTGCAGCAAGAGGTAAGATCTTTTTCTTTCGTGAGCTTTTGTTTCCCTGCAAACGACGAAATTCTTCTTTTGCCCTCAAACTTTGCCAGCATTAGGCTCTTCTCCAGTTAGTCCTTCCTTCTCATCTAGGTTGCCAAAGTATTTGATCAATACCTTTTCTTTCGTGAGCTTCTGTTTCGTTGTTTGCAGGGAAACAGAAGCTCACGGAAGAAGCGCGACAGAGATCTGACCTGGGGCAACGGTGCGCGTGCCAGCAGAGAGGTATCTGCGTGCCACCTCTGGCATGCATGCCATAGGTTCGCCATCATGGCCCTAAACCATGACAGATAAGTGGCTGTCCAGTCTATCTTAAAAGCGATGGCGCACCAACAACATCTGAAGATAAGCTGTTCCACTGGTTAATTGTTCTAACTGCCTGGAAATTTCTCCTTGGTATCTAGCAGTCTTGATTTTTCTAATCCAACCCCCTACTCAAGCAGGAAACCCTACACCCTACACCAGGGTTGTCAAACTTGCATCGTCATGTGATGTATCTTAACTTTTCCCCCCCTTTGCTAAACTGGGCGTGGGTGTGGCCAGCGCAGGCCACAGGTTTGACACCCCTGCCCTACACCATTCAGACAAGTGCCTGTCTGGGAATCTTTGTCAGAGCTTGTTGCATAAATTCAAATCCAGAAAGAAAGCACACAGATATCTGATTCAGCTGGATTCGTTAACTTCTTTATATACGTAAGAATAGATGAATAAATGTACAATAGCAACAGGTGGTTCTCTCAAGTAAACACAAGGCAGGAGAGTTACGGGCAAACACAAGGATTTAGTTTCAGTTCAGCAGACAAGCCCAGACAGACTGCTTGTTTACGTCTCAGAGCAGCAGACTGCTTAAGTTTCTGTTTCAATTCTCTGCACAGACTCAGATCTCTTTAACCTCCCTTTGGCTGACTTAGTTGTTTTGCCTATTCATTGGCTGACCTTGTTATCATGTCTCTCCCAGTCATGAATATTTTAACAGTCTTCTTAAAATCCCCCAGTGATGGAGGACCCACAACTTCTGAAAACAAGCTATTCCACTGATTAATTGTTCTAACTGTCTGGAAATTCCTCCTTAGTTCTAAGTTGCTTCTTTCCTTGATTAAATTCCACCCATTGCTTCTTGTCCTGCCCTCAGGTACTCTGGAGAATAATCTGCAAAGAAGACTCCCTTTTCTTTGTAGCAGCCCTTAAATACTGGAACACTGCTAGTAATTCACCCCTAGTCCTTCTTTTCATTAGACTACATATATACCTAATTCTTGCAACCATTCTTCACATCTTCATTCCCCTAATCATATTTGTTTTTCTAATCTGCACTCTTTTCAGAGTTTCACCATTCATTTTCATGAGGATCGGGGAGTTATTTCAGAGAGTAAATGTAACTGGTGTGGGCCTTTCTCCTCAGATCTAATCACAGTAGAAGGGCAAGATGTAATGGGTGGAAACTAATCAAAGAGAGAAGCAACCTGGAATTAAGGCAGGGGTGTCCAAACTTGGGAACTTTAAGACTTGTGGACTTCAACTCCCAGAATTCCCCAGCCAGCCATGGCTGGCTGGGGAATTCTGGGAGTTGAAGTCCACAAGTCTTAAATTTCCCAAGTTTGGACACCCCTGAATTAAGGAGAAACTTCCTAACAATTGAGAACAATTAACCAGTGGAACAGAAGTTGCCTTCAGAAGTTGTAGGTGCTTCACCCCTGGAGGTTTTCAAGAAGAGACTGGGCAGGCCGCTTGACTGAAATGGTATCTGGTCTCCTGCTTGAGAAAGGGGTCAGACTAGAAGACCTCCAAGAGTCCTTCCAGTTCTATTCTGAGCTGAAATGTCTGTTCCACCATGCCCCCTTCAGGTTCTCTTCTGCTTGTCAACGAAACAGACTTATCTGTCCAGCATTTTCCACCTTATTGAGACATTATCCCAGGAAGGTGGGGAATTGTTCACCCCTTATTGTTTGGGGGGTGGGGAGGGAGAATCAGGGCTGGCAAAGGGTAGGAAGATAAATCATGGAGCAAGATAGGGATCAGGAGTGGAGCCAGTACATTTCATGACAGGGTTTCTGCCAGCTCAAGGCTGGGCAGCCTAGCACATAATTCAATCGAGGAAAATATTAAAGGAAGGGTTGTAAAATCTTTCCGCATCTCCTCATCTGCTTCCTTTGGAAGAGGCTGCCTTAGGTCACTTCTGTGCTCAGTGCTGCACAGCTAATCAATCCCTGCTTCCCTACAATTCTTCTGAAAGCCACTTGAATAAGGAATTGTTGTGGCCTGCCAGTGGCCAGCGGAGCAGCAGAGTCGGACAGTGAGGAGGTTGGGGAGGAACATGGGCCAGTCCTGGAGTCTGGGGAAGGTTCGGATGAGGAGTCTGCGTCGGAGGCAGAGGGGGGGGGGGTGGCAGGGCCTTCGGAGCTAGACAGCAATGAGGCAGAGGAACAGCTGGAGCCTGTTCCCAGTGTGCGCATGCACAGAGCTGCCAAAATAAAAGAACAGCTCAGAAATCAGGGTCGACTTGGGAATAAAGCCACAGGTGGACGGTGATTGGGCCCCTCCCATAGGAAATAAAAGAAGAGTGAAAGGGGTGTGGGCTTTTGCAGGAAACGATTCATTTGTTCACTTGTTCGTTTGTTTCAGGAGTGTGAAGATCTGTCCGTGAATCTCAGAGACTCTGTGCCAAGTCTTTCCTTGCACAGCACTGGGTTTGGAAAATATTTACATGGCAGTTTTCCAAGCTAGATAAGATCTGTGGTCATAACTTCACCCTTGAAAGTCAGCCAAAGTAGCCTGCAATATTACACTCTAACCACTGTGCCACCTCGGCTCTCTGCCTGGCTTTGTCATCTAAAAGCTGACAGCCCAGATTTGAAATCTGAGCGCCACGCGATGGGGTGAGCTCCCATTCCTTGCTCCAGCTCCTACCCTCCTAGCATTTCGAAAGCATGCAAATGCGAGTAGATAAATAGGTATAACTTTGGTGGGAAGTTAACAGTGTTTTGTTAACCATTGGTTGCTGGTCACATGACCACAAAACCCGTCTTTGGACACTGCTGGCTCCCTGGGCCAAGAAATGGGGATGAGCACCAAGCTTCAGAATCGGACACGACCGGACAGGAAAACCTTTTCCTTTTAGCCCCTTAAAATGTGCAGATTCTACATTCGTACAATGTAAGAGATAAAAAGAAGTTTGCATCTTAGATTCTTACATTTGCCAAGGATACAATAATGGTCAATTAAATGAGACTTTTTACTATTAGAACTTTTATTGTTTTATCAATGGATAAAATACAAAGAAAAATCCAGGTAGTCCTCAACTTACGATCACAACTGAATTTATGTTGCTAAGTGAGAAATGTGTTGTGAGTTTTGCCCCGTTTTATGACTTTTCTTGCCACATTTGTTAAGTGAATCATTGCAGTTCTTATATTGTTGAGTGACTTTTGCTTGTCAGAAAGTCGTAAAAGGGGATCATATGA
The DNA here is from genome assembly GCA_029891615.1 of Natrix natrix natrix. Lineage (NCBI taxonomy): Eukaryota > Metazoa > Chordata > Lepidosauria > Squamata > Natricidae > Natrix > Natrix natrix. The sequence goes on from JAKRSK010006415.1 coordinate 659,637, forward strand.
CCCAGGGACACAGCCACCGTCATAAATGTGAGTCAGCAGCCAAGCATCTGAATTTTGATCACGTGCCCATGGGGATTCTGCAATGGTCATAAGTGTGAAAAATGGTCATAAGTCACTTTTTCTCAGTACTGTTGTAACTTAGGGAAGGAAGAGAAAGGCATTGACTTCCAATTCTTTTTAAGCACAATGCAAGATAACAACATTCTAGCCTCAGCTTTTTACTTTTACACATTCCTATATAACCAGCTATTTTTATAACACATCTATCAGCAAAATCAAAGTCAAAGTTTCATTTCTTTCATCACAAAATCCAAAAGGGCTATCCAAATAAAAAAAACAAAACTATATTCTCTTTGAATAGAACAATCAATTTAACCATTGCTGCTTTATCTTTCTTGCTGTTGAAATAATATGTATTGCTATTTGCACTTTATAAATTGTTACCATGTATATTAACACAATTCAATTCAATTTTAAATGAGACTGGAGCAATAAATGAGACTTGGCCAAGGACAAGAATCAGTGATGGGATCCTGCCCCTTAAACAACTGATTCGGTGATCGTGTGCTCTGTAAGCGTCACACAGTGGTGGGTTGCAGGTGGTACGCCCCGGTACGGGCTTACCGGTGCCTGCCCGGAGCACCGGGTACCTTTCTGGTACAGTGCTCCGGAGGGCCCACCTACCCGCCCTCCTGTCGTCCTTACCTGTATTTGAACTCTTTGGCACTTCCGCGCATGTGCATGGCACGTACGGAGCCTCCACGACATTCTGCTGAGCAGCTGGAGCATCGCGGAGGCTCGCCAAGGTGTCGCTAGAAGGTAGGATGCATGCGTGCACTGCCCCCGTTGCACCACCACTGCTGTCACCAGTTTTAACAAAACTTACCTTCCATGTTACTTCTGATGAATAACACAGCTGAGGTGCGGCAATCTGCTCTGCCGAGCGAATCAGCTGAGAGGATATAGGTAAGTAAAGCACAGGGGCAGGGGGACAGGCCAACCTTATCGTCGGAGCGAACCAGTGTGTTCCCCAGCTGATAGTCGGAGCTACCGGTTCGCACAAACTAGTCCAACCTGACAAGAATGCTCATAGGGAGAGAAAGATCAAAGAAAATGAAGATGGCCACAACTGTGTGAATAAAGCTCCAGCCACTTTTTTGCATGCATTGTACATGCAACACACATGTGGGGCTTCGATCACGCAGTTGCAGCCATCTTCTTGGCTTCTTTGATCTCCTCTAGATGTTCCTGGCTGTGGATTTAGTCCATCTCAGTTAATTGGGAGCCATTTCGCTGCCTTTGGGGGCATTGTGTGCACCTGTGAGCATTTCAAGGCCTTTCTTAAATTAGATGCCTTCTGATCCTAAGAGTGATTCATCTTTTAAAAGGACTTCAGCAAGGCTGGGTCATAAGTGGTGTTACATTCTGCTGTCTCCATCAAAAAGGCTGGATTGAATAACATTAAACCAGGATGGTGTGTATCCAGGTTTTAAAAGCAATGGATTTTTTTTAAAGCAATGGCATCAACTGGAGATTGGTATAAAAAGATGTACAACTGAAGAATTCTGAGCCCAGGAATGTGCTATAAATTTTCTGCAAACCACAGAACACAAGTTTAGCTGTTCCGCAGGGAAATCTACCCCTAGTTTTACCACAGATTTTTGTTTTAAAAAACATAACTCATCAACTGCAGATATCAAGAGGTTATTATTATTTTTAATTATTAGCACACTGGGAGTCAGAATACTTGTTGATCTATGACACATCATTTAGCTATATGTTCTGTTCCCTTCTGCCTTAAATTAGCCCTCTAAAACAGCCCATTCTTTTCCTTCTCCTGATAATTTGTCATTAGGCAAGGTAAAGGTTCCCCTCGTACAGGCGTGCTATTCGTTCCCGACTCTAGGGGGCGGTGCTCATCTCCATTTCAAAGCCAAAGAGCCAGCACTGTCCAAAGATATCTACATTCATGGTTCTTATACATTTGTCATTCCATTTATAGAATTATAATATTCCATTTGGATTGCTTTGTTTACCATCCCTCGCCTGTTTTGACACCACCTTCTTCTCCCTTTCTTTCCTCCCTCCCTCCCTTCTCTACTTCCTTCCTTCCTCCTTTCCCTTCCTTCTTCCCATGCCTCTCCCCTCCTCCTCTCTTCCTCTTCCCCTTCCTACCCTCTCTCCTTCTCTCTTTCTCTCCTTCTCCTTTCCACCTTCCTCTCCTCTTCTCTATCTTCCTTCCCTCCTCTTTCTCTCCTCTTCCTCTCCTCTCCTCTCTTCCTTCCTCTCCCTGCCTCCCTTCTCTACTTTCTTTCCTCCTCTCCTTTCCCTTCCTTCTTCCCTTATGTCTCCTCTACTTCTCTCTCCCTTTTCCCCTTCCTACCCTCTCTCCTTCTCCCTTCCATCTTCCTCTCCTCACCTCTCTCTTCCTTCCCTCCCTTTCCTCTCATTTCCTCTCCTCCTCTCTTCCTTTCTTTTTCTATTGTTGCAGGTGTCTCTTCCAGCTCTTAATTTATATTTTCTTGGGGTGGTATTTCCACAAACCCAAAAATCGTTGAATATCATTTCTTGTTCCTTTTCCTTCTCTCTCTCTCTCTTTTTAAAAAAGTATATATATATATATATATATATATATATATATATATATGTATGTATGTATGTATGTATGTATGTATGTATGTATGTATGTATGTATGTATGTATGTATGTATATAGACTAGTATAGATCTATTTCGAGCTAATTAGCTCTCATCAGCTAGCCATACCCTTACTGGGATTTGAACCTGTGCTGTTATATATCTTAGGCAGGAGTCTTAGCCACTAAGCCACAGTGAATGGTCTGTACACCGCCCCGAGTCCCTACGGGGAGAGGGGGCGGTCTATAAATTAAATAAACTAAATAAACTAAACTAAACAGGATCGCCTCCTTATCAGTTGAGCCAGGGAAATAAGTATATATTTGTGTTACAACCCCTGGTATGCCTAAATATGGGAGGAAGGTCACACTCCCTCTTTCTGTCCTTCGGCTTCATCACAGAAGACCATGCAGGCAGAAAACCATATTTTTATTTTTAATGTTGCCTTTTATATTTGTGTTGTATTTGTACTGATAAATAAATAAAGGGAGACTAGTATAGATCTATTTCGAGCTAATTAGCTCTCATCAGCTAGCCATACCCTTACTGGGATTTGAACCTGTGCTGTTATATATCTTAGGCAGGAGTCTTAGCCACTAAGCCACAGGATCGCCTCCTTATCAGTTGAGCCAGGGAAATAAGTATATATTTGTGTTACAACCCCTGGTATGCCTAAATATGGGAGGAAGGTCACACTCCCTCTTTCTGTCCTTCGGCTTCATCACAGAAGACCATGCAGGCAGAAAACCATATTTTTATTTTTAATGTTGCCTTTTATATTTGTGTTGTATTTGTACTGATAAATAAATAAAGGGAGACTAGTATAGATCTATTTCGAGCTAATTAGCTCTCATCATCTAGCCATACCCTTATTGGGATTTGAACCTGTGCTGTTATATATCTTAGGCAGGAGTCTTAGCCACTAAGCCACTATATATATATATATGTATGTATGTATGTATGTATGTATGTATGTATGTATGTATGTATATATGTGTATGTGTATGTGTATATATGTATATATGTATGTATGTATGTATGTATGTATGTGTGTGTGTGTATGTATGTATGTATGTATGTATGTATGTATGTATGTATATATATATATATATATATATATATATATATATTATATATATATATATATATATATATATATATATATATATATATATTTGGACAGACAACACATAACACATAGAACCTTCTTCAATCACATACAGCATGTCAGTTGGTTGCAAAGTTTTTGTGCATCATTTCCATAGTCCTCACTTTCAATTGTATATAAAACCACAAATTATCAATCTAGTATATATGTATACATTATTATCATTGTACATCGTTTATTTGACTATAATTATTGTTCCTTCATTTTGAACGAAATATTCTGGGCATTGGATTCATTTATATTATAACAACTCATTACATCATCCTAAATCTATTCAATGATCATATACCTTTGTATTGTTATCTGTATTATTCTATTGTTCTTATATTATAAAAATTCTCCAATGTTTTTCATCTCCATGTTTTTTCTTTATCTGTCCACTGGTAAAATAAATCCCATACCTTATAAAATTGTTCATCTTCTTGTTCTCTAATTTCAAATGTCAATTTACTCATTTCAGCACCTTCCATTTTTTTCTAAATAACTTCCTCCTGCGTTGGTATTTTCTGATAGTGAGAACAATTAATAGTGGAACAATTTGCCTCCAGAAGTTGTGGGTGCTTCATCACCGGAGGATTTTAAGAAGAGACTGGACAACCATTTGTCTGAAATGGTTTAGGGCTTCCTGCCTGAGCAGGGGGTTGGACTAGAAGACCTCCAAGGTCCCTTCCAACTCTGTTATTCTGTTATTCTTTTACAACCATCATTTCTTTTTCCAAGCATCGGGGCCTTCTCCAATGTCCCTGGACTTGGTATGATGTAGTCTAAATATTTAAACTTCAGTTTCATGATTAGTGCTTCCAACGCTTTGTCCTTTTTGTGGTCTAAGATATTCTGAACAATTTCCTCCAGCACCAGAGTTCAGAGGCATCGATTTTTCCTCCGTTCAGTGTTTCTGATCATCCAGCTTTGACATATATTACAACTGGGAAACCCCTGGCCTTGACAGTTTGTACCGTTGTTGTCAGTGTGATGTCTCAGCACTTTAATATTTTGTCTAGATCTTTCCCTCGGGTGAAAAAGTGGTTCTCCAGAGCAGCAAAATATCTCTTTATTTCATGAGTGCAATCACCACCCTTGCAAATTTTGAAAGATAAAATCTGTGACTGCCTCAGCTTTTTCTTACCTATTTGCGTCGGATTGGCACGGCTGATCGAAATAATCTTAAAGGTTTATTTTTATTTTACAAAAAGAAGATTGAGCAGCAGGCCAACTTTTCCACTTTTTTTCAGTACTAAATTCCTTCAGTTCTCCCCAGCTATCAGCCATCAAAATTGTTAGATACTTGTTCTAACTACAGTGGTTTCCACCAAGGTCCTCTATTCTGGCGGGAACAGAGGTTTAATCCTATTGGTCGAAGGGTCTGACAGCTCCCTATAAAAGGGCTGCTGTCAGACTCAACTTTCGCTGGATTGTTCTCACTTGTTGTACTTAATGAAGAGCTGTTGTTACCGTTAAGCCTGTGTGTGCCTATCCATTACCCAATCTAACAAAAATGATAGCATCAGCACATCTAGGGCTGCCGATGTTTCTTCCAGCTTTTTAATTTCAATGCCTGTGTTTTCTGGTGAGCTTTGTCTCACGATATGTCTGACTATATGTTAAATAAACAAGGTGATTACACAATTGTGGTGCAATTCCATTTGCCACTTCAAGCCCTTTATTGTTCATGATTCCATTTTAACATTATCCCATTTTTTGATCATCATGCAAGTTCCGTGAATAGGTGGTGAGTCATGTTTTATAGGTGACCACACCATAAGAATAACAAAATAAAGCGGAGTTAGAAGGGATCTTGGCGGACTTCTAGTCCAACCCCGCTGCTCAGATAGGAAACTGTAAACCACTTCAGACTAATGGTTGTCTAATATCTTCTTAAAAACTTCCAGTGTTGGAGCATTCACAACTTCTGGAGGCAAATCGTTCCACTGATTAATTGTTCTGTCAGGAAATTTCTCCTTAGTTCTAGATTGCTTCTCTCTTTGATTAGTTTCCACCCATTGCTTCTTGTCTTGCCTTCAGGTGCCTTGGAGAATAGCTTGACTCCCTCTTCTTTGTGGCAGCCCCTGAGATATCGGAAAATTGCTGTCATGTCTCCCCTACTTCTTCTTTTCATTAAACTAGACATACCCAGTTCCAGAGACAAAACATCACTCCAATAACCTACTATGCAATATTATCAGGGGTTTTCAATTCAATTGTATAGAATGCAAAGGATGTGTGTTTGTGTTTTATTTTTTACAGTTACCCATATTTTTCGGAGTATAAGACGCACCTTTTTTCCTCAGAAAAGAGGCTGAAAATCTGGGTGCGTCTTATACACTGAATGCAGCATTTTTTGCCTACCCGCAAGGCAGTCATGCCTCTTTTTTTAAAAAACGGGCCCATTTTTGTGTGAAACGAGCCATTTTGAGGAGGTTTGCTGAGTGCAAAAACGTTTTTTTTTCCCTTTCAGAAAGCTGTTTAGTTAGAGGGATTGATGAGAATTACATTGGTCAAGTGCTGTGCCAGCAGAAACAAAGTTTTAGGTGCTACAGGTTGCCAGCTATTTCCTTTTCCAGCACAGGGATAAATACACCTGGAAACATCTCCCTCCCTCCCTCCCTCCCCTCCCTCCCTCCTCTCCTCTCTCTCTCTCTCTCTCCCTACTGTATTTCTCTCTCCCCCCCATCTACTTATATACCTACCTACTCTCTCTCTCTCTCGCATACCTATCTACCGTATTTCTCTCTCTCTCTTTCTATTTCTCTTTCTCTATCCCTCTACCTACCTATCTATCTACACACTCTCTCTCTCCCTACCTACCTACTGTATTCTCTCTTTATTTTTTATCTCTCTCTCTATCCCTTTATCTACCTACCTACCAACCTACCAACCTACCAACCTACCAACCTACCTACCAACCTACCAACCTACCAACCTACCAACCTACCAACCTACCAACACTACCAACCTACCTACCTACCTACCTACCTACCTACCTACCTACCTACCTACCTACCTACCTACCTACCTACCTACTTACCTACTTTCTCTCTCTCTCTCCCTATCTATTGTATTTCCCTCGCTTTCTCTCCCTCTCTAGCCCTCTATCTACCTACCTACTTTTTTAAAAAAATTGCCTCTTCAAAACCTGGGTGCGTCTTATACTCCGAAAAATATGGTATAATGTACACTGAAGATGGCATTTAATTTCATTGTACGAGGCCCAAGGGCCATCAAGTAAACTAAACTAACCTATGATCTGAGGAAAAATGTCTCCCTAACCTCCAATCAATGGTGGGTTGCTGACAGTTTTACTACCTGTGTGCTCCTCGCACACTTTGCGCGCACGGACTCGATTCGCTCACATGTGTGCCAGATGTACACCGCATGCACATGTGCAGTTCAATGTCAATTGTTCTTCATGCAGGTGCAGAACAGTTCACAGAGCGCGGTCACTAGAAAACAACATGGCGGTGGCATCAGCCGCTGTGAGGGAACCGGTGCAGGGGTGTGGCAGGCCTGGGTCGCTGCCGGTTCTGTGACCCAGGTAAAAATACCACTACCAGTTAGGCTAAACCAGGCCATACCGGGAGCAATCCACCTCTGCTTCCTCTCCTGCTTCCATAGAAGATGTCCATTACAGGACAGAAAGAGGGAGTAGTGAGCTTCCTCCCATATTTAGGCATACCAGGGGTTGTAACACAAATACATACCTATTTCCCTGGCTCAACTGATAAGGAGGAGAGCCTGTGGCTTAGTGGCTAAGACTCCTGCCTAATATATAATACAGCCCAGGTTCAAATCCCAGTAAGGGTATGGCTAGCTGATGGGAGCTAATTAGCTCGAAATAGATCTATACTAGTCTCCCTTTATTAATTTATCAGTACAAATACAACACAAATATAAAAGGCAACTAAAATAATTAAACTTTTGGTTTTCTGCCTGCATGGTCTTCTGTGATGAGCCGAAGGACAGAAAGAGGGAGTAGTGAGTTTCCTCCCATATTTAGGCATACCAGGGGTTGTAACACAAATGCATACCTATTTCCCTAGCTCAACTGATAAGGAGGAGAGCCTGTGGCTTACTGGCTAAGACTCCTGCCTAATATATAATACAGCCCAGGTTCAAATCCCAGTAAGGGTATGGCTAGCTGATGAGAGCTAATTAGCTCGAAATAGATCTATACTAGTCTCCCTTTATTTATTTATCAGTACAATTACAACACAAATATAAAAAAGCAACATTAAAAATAAAAATATGGTTTTCTGCCTGCATGGTCTTTTGTGATGAGCCGAAGGACAGAAAGAGGAAGTAGTGAGCTTCCTCCCATATTTAAGCATACCAGGGGTTGTAACACAAATACATACATACATACATACATACATACATACATACATACATACATGCATACGTGTGTGTGTGTGTGTTGTATTTGTGCTGATAAATAAATAAAGGGAGACTAGTATAGATCTATTTCAAGCTATTTAGCTCTCATCAGCTAGCCATACCCTTACTGGGATTTGAACCTGGGTTGTATTACATATTAGGCAGAAGTGTTAGCCACTAAGCCACAGGCTCTCCTCCTTATCAGCTGAGCCAGGGAAATAGGTATGTATTTGTGTTACAACCCTTCCATATTTGGGCATACCAGGGGTTGTAACTAGGATATATATACATACATACATACTACATACTACATACATACATACATACATACATCATACATAGTATAATATATATATATATATAGATATATATATATAATATATTCAGGCCTGAAAACCATCTTAAGGCCTCGGATCTTCAGGCCTGCGATATTTTATTGCTGTGGGAAACTGGGAGGGGGGGATTGCATGGAGCTGGGGAGATATATAGTCAAAATAACATTCCATTCTTCGAGAGTCAAGGCCATGCTGCCCTGCACCTGGAGAGGTGTGACTGGGAAGTGTCTCCAGTTAGGACGGTGCATGGATTGGGCCATGCGATGGACCTGTGTGTTCTGGAGCAGAGACTTGGGCTTTCTTTTGGGTGGGGAAAACCTGGAAGTTTTCAGATTCGGGTTTTCCCAGATGTGCCAATATGACATCTCTAATCAAATGGAACTTTGAGGAATGACTAGCCTCGGAGTCTTCTTTTGTTGGGGGTGTTACTTGGAACCCTGACATTCTGCTTCCCACAACCAGGGGCTGAGGATTAGATTGGAGAGACACTTCGTTACAGTGTCCAATCCAAAAACATCCTTGGACTGCAAAACTTGTCCATGTATTAGGTTTAATTAGATCCAGATCCTTTCCATCTCTGTCCGCCCCCATCCCAAACCCATCCCTAACAAAGCCTTTGTCATTAATCCTGCTGACATCCAGCCTGACCACAAGCCCTTAGTATTGGAAATCATTTGTTAGAACCTGGCTCTTCTCCAGTAGGACGGGGAATAATTGCTGACTCACCATGAACCAGACTGGTTGAGATAACACTGCAATTCTTGTTGTTGCCTCGGTGGCTGCCAGATCGCCAGGCTTCATGGAGGAATGCAACCTTGGGACCAAATCAGTCATTAGTGGTGGTAATTAGTAGCTTAAGCCCTGTTGGACAAGTCTCCATCTGAAGCTCTGTTCATCAACAAGGAGTTGAAGACTCTGTATAGATGTGGGAACAGAGCTATCTGAACTCTTTCAGAGATAAGATTACATCACTAAAGAGATAGACACAAAAGATGTTTGGTTGCTAACCCAACCCATACTGAATTATATAGAAATATGGGCAGGGGTGGGATTTTAGCAACCGGTTCTCTGCCCAGTTGTTGGGTGGGTGTGGCCATGGTGAGCGCGGCCCACTTGGCCTCCTGTACCACAGCAAGGGTACTGTCCTCCCTCCCTCCCTCCTCTTTGACCACAGTGTGAGAGAGAAAGAGAGAGGGGGGGGAAAGTTGTAAAGAAGGCCTACCAATGGACAGTAGGATACTGAAACTTTATGTAGGGTTAGAACAGAGTTGGGCAACTATGTCAATTTTAGGACCTGTGGACTTCAACTCCCAGAACTCCTCAGGAACTCCTGAGGAGTTCTGAGAAGTTCTGAGGAATTCCTGAGGGATTCTGGGAGTTGAAGTCCACAGGTCCTAAAACTGCCATAGTTGCTAAAAATAGGTTAGAAGGATGGAGACAGAAAATAAGGAATATCTTATACTAGCTGTTAACCCGGCGTTGCCCAGGTATTTATTTATAGGGGGGAAAATGTCCAGACCAAACGTACTTTCTAATGTTGGATTTTTTTCCCCCTTACCAGAGAGAGCCTCCTTGTGAAGTACTGTGAAACTGTTACCATGGCAACCACCCCTGCATTGTACAGTAGAAGTCATTTTATGGCAGTACAGTAGAAGCCATTTAAAGACACAACAGGCTGCATCTTAACAGAACAGTGTGTTAGGGGTGTTTTACCCCCACAATATTTTTCTTCAGAGAGTAGGTCACCTTTCTACCAGGTTTTGTTGAAATTACTCAAGGCATTCCAGAGTTATGCTGGAAGAGAGAGAGGGAGGGAGGGAGAGAGAGATTGAGAGAGATATATATTTATATATAAATATTTAGGAACCAGATGCATGAATTTTTACTGAAGTGAAAATGACCTGCTAACAAAACTCTCAGATCTTCAGGGCTGCACATGGATATATCCCTTTTCTGAAGTTTTAGATACACTACAGCCAAGTTAGAAATAAATTGGCTTGGCTGCAGACTGTATGAGAATATGCACTTCTGGTACCAATGCTATGAAAATGCAGAGATTCCATATGGAACTTGCCTGAGGCATTGCTAGGTGAAAGCAAGCAGAGGAAGTGGAAGGAAGAACATCTGAAGACCAGATCTGTAATTAGGAGCAAATAATTAGAGACAAGTCTAATAAAACCTAATTATTCTCTTCCCACCTGTCTTTCTCACCAAATAGCTGCAGTGTGGATGCTTCCTGCCGTGTTGAGAAACAGTTTCTCCATCTCAGTGATTTTAGGATGTGTGAACTTCAGTTCCCAGAATTCCCAAGCCAAGATTCTATGTGGGGGTTATTCTGGGAGTTGAAGTCCATATATTTGGGCTGCCACAAAGATGAAGGAGTCAAATTATTCTCCAAAGAACCAGAGGGCAGGAGACAAGAAACAATGGCTGAAAACTAATCAAAGACAGAGAAACAACCTCGAATTAAGGAGAAACTTCCTAACAGTGAGGACAATTAACCAGTGGAACAGAAGTTGCCTTCAGAAAATGTGGGTGCTCCATCACTGGATGTTTTTAAGAAGAGTCTAGACCAGGGGTGGGTTCCTGCCAGTTCTAACCTCTTCTATAGAAAAGGTTCCACAAATCTACCGTGCCGTTTAGAACCGGTTCCAGCTCCCTCACCCCGCCCGTCCACACGTCATCATGATGAAGAGCGAGAGGAGGAATTCTGGGAGTTGAAGTCCACAAGTTGTCAGGCCTGTAGTTGTGTTCCTTTTAGGATCTTTGGCCTGCCACACTTTTTATTAATTTCTTAGGCTGTTTCAATAGTGTAGTAGTTGGGAGGGGGGATAGAAAGGAGTAGGATTGTGGAATGTATTGTTATGGATTCTCTTAGAAGCTCAAGGTCGTCTATTGTCTCCGCACCTCGACACCTGGCCGGAAGCAGAGGGGTGTACATGCCAGCGTGGAAGATGAAGATTGGACCATGTGATGAATTATGGGGTGTGGGGATAGATGATGAACTTTCAACTGGGTGAACCCACAGGATGTACATTAGAGTTGAAATTTCACAGCATAATGCCAACATATCTGTCTTATTAAATTGGAGTTTTAAGGATAACTTTGCTTTGGACAATGATTTAATTCTGCATGATATTTGGAACGCTGACACAAGTCTTAAAGCTGTCGATTTTGAACACCCCTGGTTTTTTTTTTTCTAAAGGGTCTTGCAACTTGACATTTTGGCTGCTAAGCAAGAGCGTTGTTAAATGAGTTTCACCACATTTTACAAGTTGGCCACGCCCACCCAGTCACATGGCTGGCAAGCCACTCCCACCCAGTCACATGGCCAGCAAGCCATTCCGACAAAGCAGGCCCCATCTACAGAAGAGGTTCTAAAAATTTTTGAAACCTACCACTGGCCTAGACAGTCACTTATCTAAAATGATATAGGTTCTCCTGCTTGAGCAGGGGGATGGACTAGAAGACCTCCAAGGACCCTCATTCTATTCTATTCTAAAATTGTGGTTTTAAAATTGAACAAAACCCTACAAAATCAGCTAGGACCCCTGCATGGCTCCATGGGAGTCGGATAGCAACCAATAGAATACATGCCCTTGCCACAGGAACAGGAAGCTCAAGGGCAAGGTCCAAGAGAGGGTATAAATACCTCTCTTTCTCAACTCCATGTGGTCAGCTACCCAGAATCACATGGGCTTGGTGGTTCTGCTTCACCATTATCCCACCTTTCTAATCATCCTCCATGTTTCCATTGTTTTTCTCCCCACTTGGAACTGAACCGGATGGATATTTCTCCCAACAGAAGCAACTGATGGAAACTAATCAAGGAAAGAAACAACCTTGAACTAAGAAGATATTTGCTGTTGGTGAGAACAATTAATCAGTAGAAGGACTTGCCTCCAGAAGTTGTGAGTGCTGCAACATTGGAGGCTTTTAAGAAGATACTGGAAAACGACTCTCTGAAATAGAATAGAAGAGAAGAGAAGAGAAGAGAAGAGAAGAGAAGAGAATAGAAGAGAAGAGAAGAGAAGAGAAGAGAAGAGAACTTTTTATTGATCAATTATAATTGGACACACAAAGAATTTCTAAAACGATATATCTAAAATGATATAGTTCTCCTGCTTGAGCAGTGGGTTGGACTAGAAGACCTCCAAGGCCCCCTCTGTTATACCGTTAATCTGTATTCATGAAAGTACCAGTAATTTCCCTGACGGCATTCTCTTAGGAAGATGCAATATGTATGTACAAGAGGCAAAACTACAAAACGGAAAAACAAAAGAGATATTCCTAACAATGAAAAATGGAGAGAGAGAGAAAATAAAGTGGGCAGATTAAGATTGCTTTCCTCCAGCTCTTGCATCATTTCTCTCTCTGCAAAATGCTGCAGTGGAGTTTTTGTTTGCAAGCCTGATTCTTGGAAGAGGAAGAAAAAAACAAACACCTCCCTCTGTGAGTCTCGTCCTCGAGATAACAAAGGATGGGGCTGGGAGAGGCTGAGGAAATACCTGAGAGCAAATTAGATATTAATTAAAAAGACATCTCTGCAGGTATCGAGCCAAATGGGAGAAGACGGTGCCTAGGGAATGTCCCCAGGTTTCTCTTGACTGACACATCTGTATTCCACCTTGGAGATTTCTGTACACCCATCCAAACACTGGAACATTGCTCTCTTCTGCTCTTTCTTTCTTTCTTTCTTTCTTTCTTTCTTTCTTTCTTTCTTTCTTTCTCTCTCTCTCTCTCTCTCTCTCTCTCTCTCTCTCTCTCTCTCTCTCTCTCTCTCTCTCTCTCTCTTTCTCTTTCTCTCTTTCTCTCCCTCCCTCTCTCATTTTGGGGATCTTTATTTTGGCGCTGACTGTGTTTGCTTTGGCATTATCCCTGTTGAATCCTGCTAGTAACGTGAATGGAATTGACTTTAAGAATGTTAATGCTCATGTGGGGAAAAATGCTTCATGCCAAAGAAGGAGAACTGTCAGATTTTATCTCTTCCCTCCTCTCCTCACCCCTCCTCTCCCCTCCCCTTATCCCATCCCATCCTATTCTGCAGTTGTAGTAACCTTGGATTTGTCATATTCAAATACAAGAGGCCTGTTGTGGCCTGCCAGGGGACAGCAGAGCTGGCAGCAGAGTCGGACAGTGAGGAGGTTGGGGAGGAGCATGGGCCAGTCCTGGAGGCTGGGGAAGGCTCTGATGAGGGCCCTGCATCAGAGGTAGAGACAGGGCCGAGGCCATTTGACAGTGATCAGGTGCCTACGGAGCTAGACAGCAGTGAGGCAGAGGAACAGCTGGAGCCTGTTCCCAGTGTACGCATGCGCAGAGCTGCCAGAAGTAAAGAACAGCTAAGAAATCAGGGTCGACTTCAGAGTAAAGTCACAGGTGGAAGGTGATTGGCTCCTCCCATAGGACATAAAAGAGGAGCAAAAGGGGAGTGGGCTTTTGCAGGAAACAATGTTCGTTCGGTCATTAGATTCGTTTCAGAAGTGTGAAGATCTGTCCATGAATCTGAGAGACTCTGTGCCCAGTCTTTCCTTGCACAGCACCTCACTTGGGAAATATTTACATGGCAGCTTTCCAAGATAGATAAGGTCTGTGGCCATAAATATTCCTTTGAAAGACTGTTTGCCAGGCCTTTGCTGAATGTGAAGGAGAGGAATTCACATTTCATTTAATAAATGGGGTTTTGTCGGGACCAGGACTCTGCCTCATGCTTTTTGGGGAAGCCTAGGTCAGAATAAAGCCTCAGCTAATGTTTTGGAACAAAATCTGTAGTGTTGTAGAAAACTCTATAGTTTTGTCATGGTGGCACTGAACTTCAAAACTGAACACATTCATGGAGATACTTTCTGAGCTTCTCCAGATGATCAAAGAGACTAGTAAGAGCCAAGGCATCAAGAACATTCTTCAAAGTCAAACCCAACCTTGAGAACCTGGAGTTGGGGGCCAAGAGCTCTTTGGAGTGCTTAGATAACTATAGGTATTAAAACAACCCTGTGCAAACTTCTGTTATATTGAAAGGAAGCAACTCTTCAATCATTGCGCTGAATTTACTTCTCATATCCAGATGTGGTTTTTCTTCCTGAGCCCAAATCCTATGGAGAAGATGACCTTTTACCACCAAGCAGTGGTGGGATTCAGACGGTTTGCACTAGTTCAGGTGAACCGGTTGTTAAATTGCCACTCCCCCCCTGCTATCAAAGTGGATCCTGGGTGCTGCACTAGAGAAATGGGTATTGGAGCAGCCAGCGCGAGGGAAGGAGGAGGCCGCTTTTCCTCTTTCTTCTCTTGCTCCTCCTCCTTCCCTAGTGCCGGCCACTCCGTAGCCTCTTTCTCCACTGCAACACAGCACCCAGGATCCAATTTGATAGCAAACTGGTTGTTAAATTATGGTAAGTACTACCTCTGACTCCCTCCCCCATCTATTCTCTGCCTCCCGAGTCCCAGCTGATCGGGAGGGAATGGGGATTTTGCAGTAACCTTCCCCTGCCACGCCCACCAAGCCATGCCACTCCCACCAAGCCACACTATGCCCACCAACCCACGCCAACAGAATTGGTAGTCACAATTTTTGAATCCCACCACTGCCCCAAGGGTTACTTTCTGGTGGAATTTCCTGCTGGAGATAGCATCTTATGCCATTGATGGGATGGGATGAAGGAAGACATGGGTAAAAGTTTGGTTAAAAGTTGGCAGGGCTATTCTTAAAGTGGGTTTGCACAACATACTAGACTAGGGTAAATTGGGTTGGGGCACTTTGTAGCTCAGACTGTGGTCAGAATACAACCATGACCTTTGTATGAATCATATTCTTTTATTAAGCTATCATGTGGTTTCTTCACCCCCCCCCCTCCAAACTTCATTCTTTGGGCACAGTGATTGTAACTGGATAAACTAGATTTATGGTTTAGCATAAGGATGGACACTTTTGTTGGTCAAGGACCATAGATAAAGTTTTTGAAGTGTGGAGGACTACATTAAGAGTCAGACTATATCATGGACTTTGGGGGCTAAACTATAATATCTTCTTGTCTATCTCACCTTAGTAGGGAATATTAAGTAGGGAATGTGATAATGGTTAGTGAATTTCTGAAAGATGTCAACCATCTTGGTGGGTATTCAGTTATATCTGATTCCTTCTTTCTTCCTTTCTTCCTTTCCTTCTTTCCTTCTTCCCTCCCTCTCTTTCTTTCCCTTCCTCCACTCACACCCCTTCCTTCCTTCCTTCCTTCCTTCCTTCCTTCCTTCCTTCCTTCCTTCCTTCCTTCCTTCCTCCATCCTCTTCCTCCACTACCCTTTTTTCTTTCTTCCTCCCTCCCACCTCTTCCTCCACTACCCTTCTTCCTTTCTTCCTCCCTCCCTCTCTTCCTTTCCCTTCCTCAACTCACACCTCTTCCTTCCTTTCTTCTTTCCTCCCTCCCTCCCTCCTTCCCTTCCCAGTAATAGAAGTGGTAATGGAATGTAGACTGTGGAGTGGAAACAAGTAGGAAGAATATTGGGATCCAATCACTGATGGGACAAACTAACTGGAGCATTTTACTTGGCAACAATTTATTGGCTATCTCACTCGTTACTGAAATTAGAAGCAGCAATGGCAGGGAAACAAACTCTTAATTTCTTTTTTGTGTCTTCAATATTGAACTAGTAAGGGTCAGTCAAGAGTAGAAACCTAATTAGTTGCTCTGCATTGTGTGTGAAGTGTGACCTATTAAGAGGCTCAGAGGAACTAGAGACCATTGAACTCCTGTCTTGCTTTTCAGACCGTATAGTCTCAGAAAGTGTCACTAACTTTGTCGTTCCAGCAACTCTGTTGTCTCCCCAAAGAGTTTTATCACTGCCTATTCTAGATGCTTATGTGTAACTAACAAAGAAAGTGCTGTTTATCGGGAATGATGTTGCTGTTAAGCCTGTCCTATCTATTCCTAGAAATATGATTTTTTTCCCCTGAATGTCTTTTGCATTTTTTAAATTAATATTTGATAACCAGTTTATGTTTTCACATTATTATAATTGGATGCATAATCAGTCAGACATTTGGACTGGATTTGGCATATTTGTCCACCTACCTTCCCAAGGACCTGGGATAGGAAGACATTGTTAACAGAATAACAGAGTTGGAAGGGATCCTGGAGGTCTCCTAGTCCAACCCCCTGCTCAAGCAGGAGACCCTATGCTATTTCAGACAAACGGGTTGCCCAATCTCTTCCTAAAAAGCTTCAGTGTTGGAGCATTCACAACTTCTGGAGGCAAGTCGTTCACAACCAAAAGCCAACATGGGTTTGTCAAAAACAGATCATGCCAGACCAATCTTATTGCCTTCTTTGTGAATGCAAAACGACAAAATTAGTGGACAAGAGGAATACTATCGATATAATTTATTTGGACTAGGTATGTCTAGTTTAATGAAAAGAAGGACTAGGGGAGACATGATAGCAGTGTTCCAATATCTCTGGGGATGCCACAAAGAAGAGGGAGTCAAGCTATTCTCCAAAGCACTTGAGGGCAAAACAAGAAGCCATGGGTGGAAACTAATCAAGGAGAGAAGCAACTTAGAGCTAAGAAGAAATTTCATGACAGTTAGAACAATTAATCAGTGGAACAGCTTGCCTCCAGAAAATGGAAGAACACTGGAAGATTTTAAGAAGATGTTGGATAACCATTTGTTTGAAGTTGTGTAGGGTTTCCTGCCTAAGCAGGGGGTTGGACTAGAAGACCTCCAAGGTCCCTTCCAACTCTATTATTCTATTCTGTTCTGTTCTGTT
This sequence comes from Natrix natrix natrix, assembly GCA_029891615.1. Lineage (NCBI taxonomy): Eukaryota > Metazoa > Chordata > Lepidosauria > Squamata > Natricidae > Natrix > Natrix natrix. The sequence goes on from JAKRSK010006415.1 coordinate 676,903, forward strand.
CTGTTCCGTTCCGTTCCATTCCATTCTATTCTATTCTCTAATCTATTCTATTTTCTCCTCTCCTCTCCTCTCCTCTCCTCTCCTATTCTATTCTATTCTCTAATCTATTCTATTTTCTCCTCTTCTCTCCTATTCTATTCTATTCTATTGTATTGTATTCTATTCTCTAATCTATTCTATTTTCTCCTCTCCTCTCCTCTCCTCTCCTCTCCTCTCCTCTCCTATTCTATTCTCTAATCTATTCGATTTTTTCCTCTCCTCTCCTATTCTATTCTATTCTATTGTATTCTATTCTCTAATCTATTTGATTTTCTCCTCTCCTCTCCTCTCCTCTCATATCCTCTCCTCTCCTCTCCTATTCTATTCTATTCTCTATTCTATTCGATTTTCTCCTCTCCTATTCTATTCTATTCTATTCTATTGTATTGTATTCTCTAATCTATTCGATTTTCTCCTCTCCTCTCCTCTCCTATTCTATTCTATTCTATTCTCTAATCTATTCGATTTTCTCCTCTCCTCTCCTCTCCTATTCTATTCTCTAATCTATTCGATTTTCTCCTCTCCTCTCCTCTCCTCTCCTCTCCTCTCCTATTCTATTCTATTCTATTCTCTAATCTATTTGATTTTCTCCTCTCCTCTCCTCTCCTCTCCTATTCTATTCTATTCTCTAATCTATTCGATTTTCTCCTCTCCTCTCCTCTCCTCTCCTCTCCTATTCTATTCTATTCTCTAATCTATTCTATTTTCTCCTCTCCTATTCTATTCTATTCTATTCTATTCTATTGTATTCTATTCTCTAATCTATTCGATTTTCTCCTCTCCTCTCCTCTCCTATTCTATTCTATTCTCTAATCTATTCGATTTTCTCCTCTCCTCTCCTATTCTATTCTATTCTATTGTATTCTATTCTATTCTCTAATCTATTCAATTTTCTCCTCTCCTCTCCTCTCCTCTCCTCTCCTATTCTATTCTATTCTATTCTCTAATCTATTCGATTTTCTCCTCTCCTCTCCTATTCTATTCTATTCTATTCTATTCTATTCTCTAATCTATTCGATTTTCTCCTCTCCTCTCCTCTCCTCTCCTATTCTATTCTATTCTATTCTATTCTATTCTATTCTATTCTATTCTATTCTATTCTATTCTCTAATCTATTCTATTTTCTCCTCTCCTCTCCTCTCCTCTCCTCTCCTCTCTCCTCGTCTAGTCTAGTCTAGTCTATTCTGATTGCTTGTCCTCACTGTCAGAAAAATTCTCCATGATTTTAGATTGGTCCAATGTCCCTTCTAACTCTGTTGTTCTGTTATTCTGTTAATGTTGTTAGTGCACAGATTTTATAAGCTCCAAGGTTTTTCTGGTGTGACCAATAACACTGGGACCACCATGATCAAATTCTGCCATCCTCTTTGAACTTCAATTTTTATATCCTGATAGATTTTGTAATTATTATAATTTGTTGCCCAGTCATCCAGTTGTGGGATTTGGCATTTTTATTTACCTGTCAAGTCCTTCCCAAGGACCTGGGATAGACAAATGGGGATGTTTGGTGCAGGGCTAAAATGCTACCAGTTCAGGCCAGTTTTCCCGAACCGGTAGTAAAAAATGCTTTAAAAAGTTTTAAAAAATCTTCTCACAATCACACAGCACAGTTGATTGTTGCACAACTGATCATCGGAATTATTTTTTTTTTAACTTTTTAAAGCATTTTTTAACTATTGGTTCTCCCCAGCTGGTAGTTAAAAAAAATGCTTTAAAAAGTGTTTTAAAAGTTCCGACGATTGCGCGATGCTGCTGATTGTCGCACAGCTGATCATTGGAACTTGAAAAAAAAAACTTTTTAAAGCAATTTTTAACTACCAGTTCACCTGAAGTTCTGACAATCAGCTGTGTGATAATGAGCTGTGCCACGCGATTTATATTCACTAGAAAGCAGGAAATCCGGCTTCCTAGCAAATCTAAATCACACGGCACAGCAGGGACGTGCGGTCAGGGGAGGCAGGGGAGGCAGAGCCTCACTGCTCTCATCATGAAAAAAAAAAGGGAAAAGGCGCTGAGGAGACTCGGGGAATGGGACTGCACGAGCCGCGGTCCCCTTCATGTTGACTCAGGATGGCGGGGAATGGGACCACGTGTGCAGGACAGAGGGAGGTGCAGAAGGCTCCTCTAAACTTAGCCTCCCTCCTGCACACGTGTCCCATTCCCCACCTTCTGTCAGGTTCTGACGCAGGAGCTCATGTTCCAGGGTGAATGCGCATGTACGAGTGGCTCCCATCCTCGCACTGAGCAATGGCAGGTTTATGGGAAGTTGCTTGCGAAAGCAGAAAGTGCGACGGACTTTTCGGACCGTTTCCTTGCCAGCTCGCTCGCGAAAGGACCCTGGAAACTGAGTCGTGGCTGGCGCCTTGTTAAGAATTCCCCGCCTTCCTGATGACGTCACCAGCCTCACCAGCCATAAACCTCACCGCATGTCACTGTGGCACAGCTGTTCCCTCCCCCCCTCGCTGCTCTACTTACCTTTGCAGACTCAGAAAAGGTTTCTTAGCACCTGGGGTTCGCATGTGCGCGAAGCAAACCGGTAGCAGGCTTCAGAGCATTTTACCCCTGGTTTGGTGACGTTACAGGTATCGTCACAGGATGTAAGCTATTCCAAGCGAAGCTGCCTTTTGCAATTGACCTGTGGTGAATGTGTCAAAATCTCCGGTGTTCAAGTGAGACTCCAAATGCTTTGGGATTGCAACTGTGGCCTCTATCATTTTTGTTACTTACCTTCGCTTTCTTTTGCCACAGTCATTCTGTTTCTCATTGCAGGTCTTTGCATGATGATGATGATGATTTTAAAGAGAAATGTCAGTTTGGAGATAACATTTTTTTTTTTTTTGAGGCAACCTGAGGGAGAGATTTTACAATGGACAATCATATATTCTGTGGCGGAATCCAGATTATTATTTTTTCCATTGCAGAAAACGAAAGGGTGGGTGGGTTTTATTCTGGCAATGGTGATGAATTCACAGAGGCTCTGATTATGGATTTGCATGGTTGAATTTCGCTGCAGGGGTTGATTTAAGATAATAGCAACAGTAATAACATTTTATTTTCCAACTCTCCCTTCTGCATTGGAGACGCTTCGGAGTGCACCCAGTCTAATGAAAATCATTTCCAAAACACACGTATACACAAATGTTTACAATAAAACCTAACTCATTAAAATTAACAATGGAAATAAATTAGATGGGGGAGGAGAGACCAAAGCAAAGAAATTGGGGGCAGGAAGGGGGAACAAGAAAAGGAGGATCATTGGGAGGGAGGGGGAAAAATGCAATTTTTTGGGTCACTGATAGGGAAAATAATGGTGTCATTTGCACAGAAGGTTTTGGAACAATTCCTCTTTTGGAAGAAATTACCTCCTAATTTTTAATTACAGATGCATAATACCTTGATGAATGGCTGTTATTTACTGATGTGTCTGCTCAGAATGACTGAAAGTCAATTAACGCTCCGCTACTCACTTGGATTGCTATGAAAAATTGAAAAAAAAAGTTAAGTCCTCTTGCTTAGAAAGGGATCCCATTGTATTGGCTGGTTACCACCTTGCCATGGAAAAGATCTTTTGGAAACAGTGGGATACGAGCAGGGGTGGGATTGAAAAATGTTAGCAACAGGTTCTGATGGGCATGGCCTACTTGGCCTCCTGCACCAGGGAGGGAGGGGCATTTTCACCCTTCCCAGGCTCCGGAGGCTTTTCTTGAACCTTCAAGATGGGGAAAACGGCCTCCCCCGGGCTCTGGAGGCCCTCGGGGGGGGGGGAGAAATGGGCCCGTTGTCGGATTTATGGGAGGCCCATTTTTCACCCTCCCAGAACCTCCGTGCAGGCCGTTCACTTACCTGGCATGATGAATAGGCTGTGTGGAGACTCCTGGGAGGGCCAGGGTGGGTGGGGCCATCCAGTCCTTGCAACAATCAGTTCACCCAAACTGGTGCGAACTGGCTAAATACCACCCCTGGATACTAGGGGGATGAAATCACACAACCACACTGCTTGTCCCAGGTTTTTATTTTGTAAGAATGTCTTCAATATTCCTTTAGACTATCAGTAGGCATCCTCTTTAACTGGGGCGCATCTGGAATTTCAGAGGAATGCTTACCTTCATTCCAAGTTTGAGCACCCCTAACTTGTCTTCAGAAGTTGGGGGTGCTCCAACACTGGAGGGTTTAAAGAAGAGATTGGATCATCTCTTGTCCGAAGTAGTGTAAGTGTCAGAGTTCCAAGTAACACCCCCAACGAAAGAAGACCTCAAGGTTTGAGTTTCCTCAAAGTTCCATTTTATTAGAGATGTCATATTGGCACATCTGGGAAAACCCGAATCTGAAAGTTTCCAAGTTTTCCCCACCCAAGCGAAAGTCCAAGCCCCTGCCCAGCACCCACATGTCCGTCACATGGCCCAATCAGGCACCATCCAAAACTGGAGATGCCTCCCAGTCACGCCACTCCATCTGCAGGGCAAGTTGTCCTTGACTCTCTAAGAAAGGAATGTTATTTTGACTATATATCTCCCATACTCCATATAATCCTTTCTCCCATTTTCCCACACAAATAAATGTGGCAGGCCGGAAGTCCCAAAGCAAAAGATAGCTTCCAGGTCTGACAGTAAGGTCTCCCACTTGAATAAGGGGTTGGACTAGAAGACATCCAAGGTCCCTTCTGACTCTGTTATTGTCGTTTCACTCCATTCTTAGAAAATCACTGAAACCTCCTCCCACATTTTGCAAACAGTAGGTGACACCTCAAAGAAGCTTCCTTGTCTAATAGCATCCCCAGGGACTGACGCATATCCTTTCTTCACGCAAGCATTAGAGTCTAACCCCGTCGTCAGTTGCAGCTGTTTTGGGATCTGGGTCTGGGGGATCTTTTCCTCTCCCCCGCTTAATCCCTGCCTTGAGCATCTGAAGCCACCTAATGCTTTCCTGCAGAGCGATGTCGCCTTAGCCGAATTTCATTACAAGTTTCTGTCTCTGAGAATTTGCTATGCTTGGATGGGTCAGAAAGACGAAAAGGCTTTGCTATTTTCCACATTTGTCTCTTCCGATGACACGTCAAACTCCCTCTGCCCACCAGCCAAATCACCAAACCAGAAAATGCAAGTTGGATCTTTATTTGGGAATTGTCGTATTAGTATGAGCCTCCCCCACTCCCACCCCATTCAACTCCCAGAATTCCTCAGCCAAGATTCGATGTATGGAGAATTCTGGGAGTTGAAGTCCATAGATTTGGGCTGCCACAAAGACGAGGGAGTCAAATTATTCTCCAAAGCACCAGAGGGCAGGACAAGAAACAATGGTTGGAAACTAATCAAAGAGAGAGAAGCAACCTGGAATTAAGGAGAAACTTCCTAACAGTGAGGACAATTAACCAGTGGAACAGCTTACCTTCAGACTTTGCGGGTCCTTCATCACAGGAGGTTTTTAAGAAGAGACTGGGCAGTCACTTGTCTGAGATTGTATAGGTTCTCCTGTTGAGCAGTGGGCTGCACTAGAAGACCTCCAAGGTCCCTTCCAGTTCTATACTATTCCATTCCATTCCATTCTATTCCATTCTATTCCATTCCATTCCATTCCATTCCATTCTCTATTCTATTCTATTCTATTCTCATTCCAGTCCATGTCCATCCATGTCCATTCTCTATTCTATTCTATTCTATTCCATTCCATTCCATTCTCATTCTCTATTCCATTCCATTCCATTCTATTCTATTCTATTCTATTCTATTCTATTCTCTATTCTATTCTATTCTATTCTATTCCATTCTCTATTCTATTCCATTCTCTTCTATTCTATTCCATTCCATTCTCTATTCTATTCTATTCCATTCCATTCTATTCTATTCTATTCTATTCTATTCTATTCTATTCTATTCCATTCCATTCTCTATTCCATTCCATTCTCTATTCCGTTCTGTTCTGTTCTCTTCCGTTCCATTCCATTCCATTCCATTCTCTATTCTGTTCTGTTCTGTTCTGTTCTGTCCTGTCCTGTCCTGTCCTGTCCTGTCCTGTCCTATTCTATTCCATTCCATTCCATTCCATTCCATTCCATTCCATTCCATTCCATTCCATTCCATTCCATTCTATTCTAAATCTCACCCCTGGAGATTTATTGACATAGTGCCCATCTTACATGATCTCATTTCAAATAACAAAGAGGGGAGAGAAAACCCTTGGTTAGGGGGGTCAGGATATTTTGTTCATGGCTGTTGATTAAGGGGAGGCCCCTGGGTCTTTTCTCCATGGAAATGCTCAAGCCGTCTTTTTTTGAGCCCCGGCCATTACAGCTGTGTGCTTTTGCAGCTCAGATTAATTAACAGGGAATAAAACGGCTCTTTCTGGATCTTAATATCTGCTAGACATATGTACGGCGAAAGGTCAATTGTTAACCGTGACCCAATTTCGCCATCAAGTCAAGATGCCTTCCTGCAGAAAGCCGTCAAACTATGCAAAGGAAGATGGATGTGGAAGAATTTGTGCGATCCGGCCTCATCAAGGCTCTGAATTGCAAAAGGTGGCTGGATTTAAATGGGATTCTGTGAAAGAGTTTGGGCTCGACTCGTAAACATCAAGCTGGTGTATAGCTAGGCCTTGACTTACAACTGCCCACTTAGTGACCGTTCCAAAGTTACCATGGCACTAAAAATGTGATTATGACCAGGGGTAGGTTTCTACTGGCATTATTGCTGGTTTGTCGCACAAAAAAAACATGTTCACATTTCCACTAAAAGGATCTGCGCATGCGCACAACATTTTTACAATGAATATTGTTCTGCACATGTGCAGAACTGAAAATCAAGATGGCGCTGCCACCAATAGAACCAGTGTGGTAGGCTGGGTTCAGTGGTGAGTTGTAGGCAGTACGTCCCAGTACGGGAGTACCAGAGCCTGCCCGGAGCACCGGATACTGTTAGGGTACGGTGCTCCGGAAGGCCCACCCGCCTGCCCGAGCTCCTTACCTGTCTTTTAAGGTTTTCGCGCTTCCGCGCACATGCATAGCGCTTATAGCCCCTGTGCAACGCTCCGCTGAGCAGCTGGAGTGTCGCAGAGACTCGCGGAGGCGGTGAAAAGCATGCGCGCGCTACGCACGTCCATGTGGACGCCGCCGGGCCCGTTCCAACCGTACTGGATGGAACAGGATCCGGAACCCATCACTGGCTGAGTTACTACTTCCTCGGCTGAACCAGTCCGAACCGATAGGAGCCCACCACTGATTATGACCAGTTTTCACACTTAGGACCATTACAGCATCTCCATGGTGACGTGATTAAAATCCAGGCTCTTGGCAACGGATTTGTATTTATGATGGTTGCAGATAGCCTTTTGTGGCCTTGTGACAAGCGAAGTGACAGGTTTCCAAGGGATGAAACCCATTCAAAGAAGAAATGCTCCAAGTCCATCTTCAAAAACGAATTTCTTTTCTTTAGGTAGACATCAAGTCGGCAAAGTCTGTTGTAATTCAGGATCTGGCACAAACCAGAATTGCACCACATAATACTGTAAGTTAGAAACATCCCTCAAAAGTCACATTCTCCAATTAACACAATAAAGACGGGGAAGAAGGTCACCTAGCCAAAACAATCCTCACTATCTATTTGCTCCCCTCCCCAACCTTAAGAATGTGGCGAGCCCAAAAACCCACCTTACATGGTAAAGAGAAAGAAATGAAACAAATGAGTACAATAAGAGCTAAATAAAAAGGTTGAAAGGCTGAGTGTCAAAGAATGGAGGCCTTTGATACTATGGTGCTGGAGAAGACTCCTGCGAGTCTCTTGGACTGCAAGGTGATCCAACCAGTCAGTCCTAGAGGAGGTCAGCCAGATCCTGACTGCTCGAAGGCCAGATCCTGAAGAGGAAACTCTAATGCTTTGTCCACCTAATGAGAAGGAAGGACTCCCTAGAGAAGAGCCTCATGCTGGGAACGATTGAGGGCAAGAGAAGAAGGGGACGACAGAGAAGGAGGTGGCTGGATGGAGTCACCGAAGCAGTAGGCATGAGCTTAATTGGACTCCAGAGGATGATAGAGGACAGGAAGACCTGGAGGAATGTTGTCCGTAGGGTTACGATGGGTCACTCACAACTTCACAACTAACAACAAAATAAAATGGCTACACATATGTCAAATTTGGGCTTGACACAAAGTCAATGGGGAAGCCAGATTCCCTTACCAACTGTGTTAGCTAACTTAACAAGTGCAATGATTCACTTAACAACTGTGGCAAGAAAGATCTTAAAATGGAACAAATCTCATTTAACAACTGTCTCACTTAGCCACAGGACCTTTGGCCTCAATTGTAGTCGTATGTTGAGGACTACCTATGGTAAAATGGTCAGTCTGGCAAGATTTTGTCTATAAGTATGAAACAATAAAGAACTCAGCTTGGAAGAATAGAATGGATTGGATTGGATTGGATTGGATTGGATTGGAGTGGAGTGGAGTAGAGTAGAGTAGAGTAGAGTAGAGTAGAGTAGAGTAGAGTAGAGTAGAGTAGAGTAGAGTAGAGTAGAGTAGAATAGAATTCTTTATTAGTCAAGTGTGATTGGACACACAAGGAATTTGTCTTTGTGCATATGCTCTCAGTGTACATAAAGAAAAATAAAATAGAATACATTCATCAAGAATCATAAGATGCAACACTTAGTAATAGTCATAGGTTACTAATAAACAATCAAATTATACTAGGAAACAAATGAAACAATATAAATTTTAATGATACAGGCAACATGGTTATAGTCGTAAGTGGGAAGAGATGGGTACTAGGAAGGAAGAGAAGAATAATAGTAATACAGTTTTAGTAGGTAATATGACAGTGTTGAGGAAATTAGTTGTTTAGGAGATTAATGGCGTTCGGGGAAAAACCGTCCTTACGTCTAGTTGTTCTGGTGTGCAGTGCTCTATGGTGTCGTTTTGAGAGTAGAAGTCAGAGGTGGGTTGCGCCTGATTGAGTGAACCGGTAGTGGCGGTGGCAGGAGGCTCCGCCCACCTGCCCAGACGCTTCTGTGCATGCGTGAGAGCATGCACGAGCACAAGCAAAACGGTAGCACCAGAATTTGCAACCCACCTCTGGTGGAAGTTGAAACAATTTACGTCCAGGATGTGAGGGGTCTGTCGTTATTTTCACGGCCCTCTTTTTGACTCGTGCAGTGTACAGGTCCTCAATGGAAGGCAGGCTGGTATTCCAAAGATGCTTTTTCCAAGAGGCAACTGGATTTTCTTCAGGTCTGAAGAAGCCTCTTGGAGAAGAGGCGAAATGTCTTCAAAGAATAGTCAGAAAGTCCAGCTGCCTCTTGAAAAAAGCACCTTTGGGACAACCATGACCTGGATCATTGAGAATCTCCATAGAGACCACGTTCTTAATTTTAGGGAACTAACAACAACCACCATTTCAACCCTTGGCAATTTGTCCACTAATCCGACTTCCTGTGCCTTGGTATCATCATCCATCTCCGATTGAAGTGATACAAAGCCTGTTCTCATGACTATTATATCTCAACAACAAAAGTTGGCTTCACTCAAGAAGATGCTTTAAGTTGCTAGTGGAGGTATGATTCTCAATATCACTTTCATCTTAATCACCAGCTCATTAGTGAAACAACCTTAAGCCCTTCTTTGCTGTAAGGGTAGTAAGGTAGTCTTTTCTCCCTCATTCCCTAATTGCCTAAGGACAGTTGCAAGTCGTGCAAAATTTGCATCCTCTTGCAAGGAGATCGGATGGATGGCAGTGACCAGATGAGAGGCAATCGTCTGTCTTAGAAGAAGACAATGGCCATTAAATGAATGGTTGCAAGTCGAGAACTATCTAGGCACCTAATACACCTAAGAGCATCCTCTTGGCAGTGGTGGGTTCTGGATCCCGTTGCAACCGGTATGGTGCAATGGGGCCCAGTGTCTCCCACATGCATGCACGCAGCATGCATGCACTCACACGCATGCGTGCATGCGTCCTTACCTCTGCGACACCTCCGTGATGCTCCAGCTGCTCGGCAGAGCATCGTGCAGGTGCCATAAGCTCTGTGCATGTGCGCGGAAGCGCCGGAGAGCTCAAATATACAGGTAAGGAGCTCAAGCGGGTGGGTGGGCCCTCCGGACTACCGTACCGGAATGGTACCCGGTGCTCCCGGCAGGTCCGCACCGGGTCATACTGCCTGCAACCCACCACTGCCTCATGGCTGCATGTTCAAAATTCAGACAATTGACAACTGACTCATATTTGTGATGGTTGCAGTGTGCGATGGGGAAGCCAGGTTCCCTTAACAACCATGTAACTTAACAACTGCAGCGACTACACTTAACAATTGCTGCAAGAAAGATTATTAAGTGGGGCGAATCTCACTGAGCAACGATGTTGCTTAGCAAGAGAAATTTTGAAATCAATTGTGGTTGAAAGACAGGGGCTCCCTGCATGTGGGAATGACTTAGGGAGAAGGCAGGAAGAGATGCTGCCTAGGGAATGGCTAGATAAGGGAAGGCTTAGCCCACCGCTGCATAATGAGTAGAGAAAGATGATCACAAGGGACACCCCCCCCCCACACACACACACACAAGTTGTAAGGCTGTAAAGGAGATAGTGGAAAATTTGTACTTACAGACCTGCAAGAGTCTGTTAATGTACTTGTCACAACCAAGTAGAATTAGCTCATCTAGTTGTGTTTCCTGCCTGGAGAAATTTCCCAATAGTGAAAACAATTAAGCAATAGAATGATTTGCCTGCAAATCGTTCTTTAAGAAGAGATCGGACAATCATTTGTCCAGAATATGTATAAGGTCTCCTTCCTGAGCACTGGGTTGGACTAGAAGACCTCCAAGGTCCCTTCCAACTCTATTTTTTCTGGATTCTGTACCCTTATCTACTGGGAAGGCTGACATCAATCTGAGCAAACACACACGCGCTCACTAAATCTATTGAATTAATACTAATGCAGTCACTTTCACTTGAATAAGGAACTACTGCCATTAAAATGCCCTTTCTCCTGATTAAACCTTCCTGTTTACCACTCTCCAATTTCAACATTGAACAATAACAGGAAGAATCGTTTCGGACATATAGATTTTTTTTAAAAAAAACGCTCCTATAGAGTGTGTAAAAATCAACCCCAATAAAGGCAGCTCGCCCAGGCCACTTCCCTCCCATTTTATGACCAAGAGAGACAGCAGATGGGAGAAAGGAAATAATTTCCTTTTTATGGAGCTATTTTCAAGAGGCTCTTTCCCTTCCCTTCCTTTCCCCAACATTGCAGGAAATAACTGGCTGACAAGTTTAATCCTTCGCTGGCTTCAGGCCGTCCACTGCTGGTTCCTGAAAACCAGCCACCTCACACCCATCTTTAGGTATGCTTTAAAAGGATAAAAAGCACCCTGCAGAGCAGACAAGGCAGCCTCTTCCACCCCAGGGATCCTAGCACACCGCCCGGCTCTGACAGCAGTCATAATGGAATACAAATGGACGGACACTTCTGGTGGGTCGTGACCCAAAGTCCGGCATAGCTGCAAAAATATGAGTAGCAGAGGTTGGGAGCGAACCAAGGGAGCTATCTCATGGAGAGATTTATGGTTATTTTCCTTTTTAGAGCAATCTCAAGGAGAAGGCTGAGGGTGGGGGGGGGGAATATGATAAAGAAAAGACGCTGAGACTCTAGAAAGAGTGCAGGTAAGAGCAACAAAGATGATTAGGGGACTGGAAGGCAACCTATGAAGAACGGTTGCAGGAATTGGGTATGGCTAAGACTTGTCGATCAGAAAAGTCGGCAGTCTCAGCGGTTCGAATACCTATTGCCGTGTAACGGAGCGAGCCCGCGTTGCTTGTCCCAGCTTCTGCCAATCTAGCCGTTTGAAAGCATGTAAAAATGCAAGTAGAAAAATAGGGACCACCTTTGGTGGGAAGGTAACAGCATTCCATGCGCCTTTGGCATTTAGCCATGCCGTCTACATGCTTGGCTTTGAAACAGAGATGAGCATCACCCTCTAGAGTCGGGAACGGCTAGCACATATGTGCAAGGGGAGCCTTTACCTTTAGATTAATGAAAAGAGGGACTAAGGTTGACATGACAACAGTGTTCCAATGTTTGAGGGGCTGCCACAAAGGGGGTCAACCTATTCTCCAAACCACCTGATGGCTAGACAAGAAGCCATGGATGGAAACTGCTGCTCCAAGTCTCCCATCTATGGGCCAGAGCAAAATAAAATAAAAAAAAATGCACCATTCTTTCATAGGTGCAGTCTTTCTCTCTCTCTCTCTCTCTCTCTCTCTCTCTCCAAAATATTTGCTTTGTTACATTAGAAAATGCAGATAATACACAAGGAAGTACAGACACCAGTTGGGTAGAGTGGAATGTATGCAATATAAATTAGAAATGGTTAACCCTGTGGCAGTTTTCTAGCTTAAAGAGAAGAAGGAAAAAGTTTAACGTTGATGTTAAATATCATTTCCAGAATGTTAGTAAACGTAAAGATGCTTGAAACGTGCAATTAAAGCTAAGCATGGTTCTGTCAGACAATTGAGCATTGAGTTATTCTATGATATAAAAAGGCTTTCTATCTTCAGCTTAATGCTTAATCGGTGATTTCTGAGCTTGGATGTTTTCTTGCAGATGTTTCATTACCCAAACAAGCTAACATCATTACCTTGTATTACCTAAGTATTAATGCTCCACTAACTTAATATTAATGCTTGGTTTAAGGCAGGGGTGTCAAACTCTATTTCATTGAGAACCAAATCAGGGTTGTGTTTGACCTCTGGGGCTGTGGTGGGATTCAAATATTTTTACTACCGGTTCTGTGGGTGTGGCTTGGTAGACGTGGCAGGGGAAGGAGACTGTAAAATTTCCATCCCACTCCAGGGGAAGGATACTGTAAAATCCCCCTTCCCTCCCCACTCCAGGGGAAGGATACTGCAAAATCTCCATTCCTTCCCCACTCCAGGGGAAGGATTCTGCAAAATCTCCATTCCCTCCCTAATCAGGGGAAGGATATTGCAAAATTCCATTTTCTCCCGATCAGCTGGGAGTTGGGAGGCAGAGAACATATGGGGGCAGGGCCAGTCAGAGGTGGTATTTACGGCTTCTCTGTACTACCCAAAATTTCCGTTACTGGTTCTCCAGAACTGGTCAGAACCTGCTGAATACCACCGCTGCTCTTGGAGGCCTGGATGAGCATGGCAAGGGTGTGTGTGGCCAGTTCAACATCACTCATGTTGGGGGCACCTGAAGTGGCCCCAACACTCTGATAGTGGAAACAGGCTCCCAAACTCCGTTTTGGCCCTCCCGAGCTCCATTTTCGATGGCGAGAAGCACCATGGGCGGTCCTTCACTGTTTCCAAGGCAGCCCCGTGGCCCAGATCTAAGCACCCCGCAGGCCTGATGCAGTCCCCGGGCCTTGAGTTTGACACCCCTGATCTAAGGTCTTCACTGTATTGTTATTTATTATTGTTGTATCAGACTAGAAATTGGGGGACTGAGTTTTAATCTTACTGTAGGCACAAAACCAGCTCTCTTCTGCCCTAGGAAGGAGGCAATGGCAAGCCTTATGAAAATATTGTCAAGAAAACTGCAGGGATTAATCCAGGTTTTCTCTAGGAATTAATACTTGCTTGAAGGATCTCTCTCTCTCTCTCTCTCTCTCTCTCTCTCTCTCTCTCTCTCTCTCTCTCTCTCTCTCTCTCTCTCTCTCTCTCTCTCTCTCTCACACACACACACACACACACACAGCTGTATCAAAAGGTTGTGTGATAAAAAAAACCCTCTGAGATTATGAGCATAGAGGAGGCAAGGGAAGACGCTTTGCATATGCAATCTTTAAACAGATTCCCTTCTCTATTCTTCTCAGCTTCTCTGAATACCTCGACTTGTCTCAGGACCCTGGTTCCTTTTAAGAGCATATGCCTTTTGTGAAATAAAACAGAATGCATACCCTGTACCCTTCTTGATCTATTACAGTCAGATGAGGTTATGCAGAGTTCATGACCAAACTGATAACCAGCAAAAACTTGCTCAAGTTTGCACAGTAGCAGCTCTAACAATTTTGCAGTTTCGTGTGGGAATTCATGACAAGATCTCGCTCCTAATTTTGGAATTGTCTACCTACTGGGCCAGGGATGTGGCCTCTCCTCCTTCTCCTCCTCTTTGAGCAGAGGATTGGACTAAAAGACCTCCAAGGTGTCGCTTCCAATTCTGTTATTCTGCATTCTGTACTCTGTTCATGCTCCTCCTCCTTCTCTTCCTCCCCCCAGTGCTTAAGGGGGGTCTTACTAGGAGCAAGAGGACTCAGGTTCCAGTTCCCCCGTCAGCCACAGAAGCTCAGAAGGTGACTTCAAGCCAATCCTCCCAGCATAAAACCTTCCCCTAGAGAATTTCAGTGGGAAATTATGAAGAGCTGGTTGAAGGACAAGAAATCTAACTCAACCTGACAGAAATACTGTCAGGGAATACTTCTTTAGCCTAATGCATTCAATCTGAGGTCAAACGTAGAGCTAGTGTCATTCAGTGGTTTGATGGTGGACTGACAATGAACATAGAACATCATCAGAGTTGGAAGGGACCTTGGAGGTCTTCTAGTCCAACCCCCTCAAGCAGGAGAACCTATACCATTTCAGACAAGTGGCTGTCTAGTTTCTTCTTAAAAATCTCCAGTGATGGAGGTCCCAACATCTTCTTAAACAGTTCCAATGTTGGGGCATCCACAACTTCTGGAGGCAAGCTGTTCCACTGGTTAATTGTTCTCACTGTCAGGAAGTTTCTCCTCAGTTCTAGGTTGCTTCTCTCCTTGGTTAGTTTCTATGCCTTCCAATCACCGTGTTATTAACTTAACAACTGCAGTCAGTCACTTGACAACTGTGGCAAGAGAGGTCATCAAATGGGACAGACCTCATTTAACAACCGTCTCACTTAGCAACAGAAATGTTGGGCTCAACCGTAATCTCAAGTTGAGGACTACCTATGGTAAAGGACTCAACCTGGCAAGACTTTGTCTGTGAAAGAATCAAAAACTCAGCTTGCAAGAACCGCCACATTCTTATCCTAAAAGTGCTTTTTTCAAGAGGCAACTGGACTTTCTCCAGCTCTAAAGAAGCTTCTGGAATGAGAAGCGAAACTCACTTAACATCTTACTTAGCAGCATACATTTTGAGCTCAATTGTGGTTGTAAGTTGAGACTTCTTATATATCCTTATTGGACTGCATTAATTAAGGATTGAATATAGGAGGGTAATGGCGTGTTGAGAAATGAAATTCCCTCACGGGACGGCTGGAAGAGATCTCTTCAGCTGCAGAGGAGTGGCGTCTCACATTCCATATTTTCCAGGGGTGGGTTGCTGCAAGCATTACTGCTGGTTCAGTGCACAAATGTTTGTGTGTGCATGCACTTGCTTCACTTGTGCGCACGAAAAATGTGCGCTCCATGCACATATGTATTTGCAACTAAAAAGGTCTGTGCATGTGTGTATGTGTGTGTACACACACACAACACACACACACACTATATATACATATACGTTTACGTTTACGTATACCTATACCTATACCTATACCTATACGTACACGTGTACACACACACACACACACACACACACACACACACACACACACACACACACACACACACACACACACACACACACATATATATATATATATATATATATATATATATATATATATATATATATGTATGTCTTTGGTTGTTCGGGTTTTCTCCCGCGTAGAATTGGAAGTATCTTCACGACGTTTCGATGAAGTCTCATTCATCATCTTCAGGCTGCTGCTTCCGGCTTGGTGCTTCTGGCTTGGTGCTTCCAGGAGCAATGTGAGATCTCAGCCGGTTCCTCTTTTTAACTGCCAGTGGGGTTTTTTGCTGATTGGGTGGGAGCTTGGCTGCATTCTGATTGGGTGGAGGTGTATTCTGATTGGTAGGGGGCTTGGCTGTGCTCTGATTGGATGGGAGTTTGGCTGTGCTCTGATTGGATGGGGGCGTGTTCTGTTTGGGTGGGGGCCTGGTTGTGCTTGTGTTAGTCTGAGTTGCAGAGGGATTTGAGCTGGTGAGCTGCGTTACTGTTGTTTGGCTTCGCGTTTGTGGTCGTGCCACATCTCCGTGGTGGGCATCAGTTTGCTTCATGTATGGATTGGAGGGGTTTAAAGTGGCTAATAATGCAGCTGTGGTCTGGCTTCTGGTTTGTGGTCGGGCTTCTGGTTTGTGGTCATTACACAAACATTACACAAGCACAACCAGGCCCCCACCCAAACAGAACACGCCCCCATCCAATCAGAGCACAGCCAAACTCCCATCCAATCAGAGCACAGCCAAGCCCCCTACCAATCAGAATACACCTCTACCCAATCAGAATGCAGCCAAGCTCCCACCCAATCAGCACAAACCCCCACTGGCAGTTAAAAAGAGGAACCAGCTGAGATCTCACATTGCTCCTGGAAGCACCAAGCCAGAAGCACCAAGCCGGAAGCAGCAGCCTGAAGATGATGAATGAGACTTCATCGAAACGTCGTGAAGATACTTCCAATTCTACGCGGGAGAAAACCCGAACAACCAAAGACATACATACAAACACCCGCGAAAACCTCAGAAAACATATATATATGTTCATGCATGCATTCATTCATACTGGAAAAAAGAGTATTGAGAATTAACAAGGTTGATACTATATGGCACAAAGCCACTACAGAATCTAATTGCTCTGCTTTGGAAACTGCAAAGCCTCCTTCCAAAAGGTAACAAAGAAAACCAGTCATGGAAAGGATCTGTAGCACCCCAGATAATACTACTGGCCCTAGTCAAACAATCTCTTATATGCCATGTCCTGGATAGAAGGAAGTGGATTTCCAATAATATTTTCTGCTGTCCTCACCACTCTGCAAAGCCTTCCTTTCTGAAACAGTAATATCTCTAAACCAGTGGTGGATTCCTACTGATTCGGACCAGTTCGGGTCAAACCTGTAGTGGTTTGTCAGCCTGGGTCACTGGAACCAGCAGCAACCCAGGCCTGCCACGCCGCTGAACCAGTTCCCCGTTAAGCGCTGCATGTTTTTTCCCCATTTTTTAATGTTCTGTGCATGAGCAGACCTATTTATGGGCAGCTGTGCACACACCAAACTGGCCGTAATGCTGCTCCAAACAACACAATGGATGTTACAGGATGCTTTCAATCATCCCTCTATAGAAAGTGGTAAGGACGGGGTAAGAGGTGCTATTCTCATATGATGCTGAAAATGCAGGCACCGTTGTGCCCACCTCGTCGTGTCTTGCTGTTTGATCATTTGATCAAAGTACAGCTAATGTATTTGGGCTGCAAAAAATCTAGACGATCGTTAGGATTTTGTTGCATCTCATGACTCAGATTTTTATAACCCACATATGAGAGCCTCCTAGAGCTGAACGCATTTGCATTGTGATGTTTCCATTCCCTCTCTCCACCCACGATTAAATATGCATTGATCGACAACAGCCTGGTCTCCTCCAGATTATCGAGCAAAAATGGTATTATTTCACCCAGTTTCGCATCCCTGTCATTTCTACCCCAGTAGTTTGCCCTCTACTTCTGAACCCAGCTGTTCCCTATTTGTCCAGAAATGGGCAGCAAAACAACTGTAGCTTGATGTCCTTCATTCTTGGACTTGACCTTATTTATAATCTTGGAAAGCACAAGTGATTCAGCAACAGTGGCAAAGAGAAAAAAAAAAGAAAAAAAAAGCAGAAGAAGAAGAGGATTAATGAGCTTTGAGATAAACAACAGTCAGGGCACACTCTTTATAATGTCAATTTCTCTGACTGCTCTTGTAGCCCAGATCTGCTATGTTTTTCTTCTATATATGTATCTTTGCTAACTCTTGACTGGGTGGTGGGAAGGGAGAGAGCTAATCACTCAACCCCATTATAAATCCCGGAGACACGTGACCAGCTCCCAAGGAATGTTGTCAATCTCATGGAGACTTTCCCCACCCACCCACCCATCCCCCTTCCCTGCAAAAATTCTTTAGATGTTTTGCTACGGGAAGATATTTTGAAGGCATCTCTGCTGTTCGGTCTGCTGAAACATGGTAGTATAATGTGTAAATTGCCTCTGTCAAAAAAGGTTGCCTGTGACATAATGTGAAGTGATAGCTAGTTTTTAGTTGTGATGTCCCAAGTCATCTCTTGGGCCTGCTCGGGTGATAAGCATCGCAATGAGGGGAGAAGAAGAAGGAAAAAAACTGAATGGACAGGGACAAATGAGACCAGCTAGAAAACCATTAAAAGAGATGCTAGAACTGAATAGAAATATAGAGTTGGGAGCAACCCCCTCCCCCCCCAAAAAAAACAACCCAGTCTTTTGTGTTCTGAGGAATATTTCGTGGTCCTCACCTTACAATATATTACAATGTGTTTTTTTTTTTAATGCTGTACGCCGTCCTGAGTCCTTTGGGAGAAGGGCGGCATATAAATCCCATAAAACAAACAAACAAACAAACAAACAATACAATACAATAGTAGAGTTGGAAGGGACCTTGGAGGTCTTCTAGTCCAACCCCCTGCCTAGGCAGGAAACCCTATACCATTCCAGACAAATGGCTATCCAACATCTTCTTAAAATCTTCCAGTGTTGGGGCTTTCACAACCTCTGGAGACAAGTTGTTCCACTGATTAATTGTTGTCACTGTCAGGAAATGTATCCTCAGTTCTAAGTTGCTTCTCTCCTTGATTAGTTTCCACCCATTGCTTCTTGTTCTACCCTCAGGTGCCTTGGAGAATAGTTTGACTCCCTCTTCTTTGTGGCAACCCCTGAGATATTGGAACACTGCTATCATGTCTCCCCTAGTCCTTCTTTCTCTTAAGCTAAACATACCCAGTTCCTGCAACCGTTCTTCATATGTTTTAGTCTCCAGTCCCCTAATCCTCTTTGTTGCTCTTCTCTGCACTCTTTCTAGAGTCTCCACATCTTTTCTACATCGTGGCGACCAAACCTGAATGCAGTATTCCAAGTGTGGCCTCACCAAGGCATTATAAAGTGGTATTAATACTTCATAATCATATCTATCTATCTATCTATCTATCTATCTATCTATCTATCTATCTATCTATCTATCTATCTATCTATCTATCATTGTCTGTCTGTCTGTCTGTCTATCTATCTATCTATCTATCTATCTATCTATCATCTACTTCTTCATTGTCTGTCTGTCTGTCTGTCTATCTATCTATCTATCTATCTATCTATCTATCTATCTATCTATCTATCTATCATGTCTGTCTGTCTGTCTGTCTGTCTGTCTGTCTGTCTGTCTGTCTATCTATCTATCTATCTATCTATCTATCTATCTATCTATCTATCTATCATTGTCTGTCTGTCTGTCTTCTGTCTGTCTGTCTGTCTATCTATCTATCTATCTATCTATCTATCTATCTATCTATCTATCTATCTATCTATCTATCTATCTATGTTTGTGTGTGTGTAGGTGTGCATATACGTCTCTTTGAATGGAAAATGTGTGGGGAGAGAAAACGGCCGATATGCAATGTTCTAATTAGAATTGTTTCTGTCTCACAAGATAGAGTGGAGGTTGTTATTTATGAATAGGAGTCGGTTTGGAGGTAAAATAAAAAATAAAATAAAAAATCCAAGCACCATCTGTTTGTGAGAGCACAGGAAGAATTTCAATGGGCTCCGGATCATGAAGAGTAATGTTTGTGTAACAGGCTCATAAAATCAATTTCTAATAGTTACAGGTGCCTTCCCCCCCCCTCAGGAATTAAATAGTCTGTTAAGGTATTCCATCTGCTGGGGAAATATATTAAGGGCAAGAGGGAAACGGTGGCCAATGTTTTTTTACCTTCAACATAACTGCGGTACACCCAGAGACACGGGTGTACGAAAGCTTGCAAACCACGCAAAATCCCACATATATGTGGTGCACAAAGACCTGGCCTTACATAAAGACAGAATTGGGGACGTCTTTTGTTGGCAGACTTCCTACGGAGAGGTGGCTGTTTTCTACCTTGGCAGAGACTAGAAGTTCACCAGCTGTGGCTGAGATAAGAGGAATCCATCTGCTTGCAAGGCTTCTTGGTCTACAAAACATCTTTAGAGTCACATCTGATTGATATTCGTAGCAAGGGAGGGGGGAGAGGGAGAGGAAGGGGGAGGGAGAGGGAGGGAGAAAGAGAGGAAGGGAGGGAGGGAGAGGAAGGGAGAGAGTGAGAGAAAGAGAGGGAGGGAGAGGAAGGGGGAAGGAGAAGGGAAGGGAGAGGGAGGAAGGGAGAGAGAAAGAGAGGGAGGGAGGGGAGGGAGGTAGAGAGAGGGGAAGGGGAAGGGGAGGGAAAGGGAGAGAGAAAGAGAGGGAGGGAGGGGTGAGAGAGAGGAAGGAAAAAGGAGAGGGAGGAAGGGAGAGAGAAAGAGAGGGAGGGAGGTAGAGAGAGGGGAAGGGGAAGGGGAGGGAAATGGAGAGAGAAAGAGAGGGAGAGAGGTAGAGAGAGGGGAAGGGGAGGAAAAGGGAGAGAGAAAGAGAGAGAGGGAAGGCGTGAGAGAGAGGAAGGAAAAAGGAGAGGGAGGAAGGGAGAGAGAAAGAGAGGGAGGGAGGTAGAGAGAGGGGAAGGGGAAGGGGAGGGAAAGGGAGAGAGAAAGAGAGGGAGGGAGGGGTGAGAGAGAGGAAGGAAAAAGGAGAGGGAGGAAGGGAGAGAGAAAGAGAGGGAGGGAGGTAGAGAGAGGGGAAGGGGAAGGGGAGGGAAAGGGAGGGAGAGAGGGAGGGAGGGAAGGGGGAGAGAGAGAAAGAGAGAGCGAGAGAGACTGCTAGCTTAGGCTTCTACTGAATTTCATTACCAATGAGGAACAAAGGTGCTTTTTTCAGGAGGCAACTGGACTTTCTTGTTTTTTTTTCTTTTGAAGACATTTTGCTTCTCAGTTAATCCCAGTTCTCTCCCCAGCTGATCGTCACAACTACCAGTTCGCCCGAACCAGTCTGAACCGGCTGAATCCCTCCCCTGACTACATGTATGAAACAAGAATGACCTCTGCCTTCTTCTGGCCTGTCCAAGTATTTGAATTCCTAATTGCTAACTTTTACATGGGTTTTTAAGACAGAGCTGCGATCTTTTAGAAAGATAAATAACTTTAGACCTGGTTAATCCGTCAGGGGTTACTACTTCACTCAGAACATCCCAGGCCTGTAGACTAAACTGGGAGGTTGAGAATGCCATGTGGAAGAAGGTGATGGCTCCTGTATCAAGTCAAAATTGCTCCAGAGATCTATGTAAGTTTCCCAAGAGTTGATTTAAATTGATTGAAAGCTGCCTTTACTTTATTCCAGAAGGTAATTTTCAATCAGAACCTATGATGTAAAGGGTGCAGAAGCATGATCTCGGATTTGCATATGGATGTAAAAGCTCATATGAATGCAAGATTACCTCCTTTGAAATTCCCAAATCAGTGGATGAACTGAAATCTCACAGGCTGAAAAGGAACGGTTTTCTGAATGTTTCAATGCCTCCATTTTTGTTTGAAAAGTGTAAAAACTGTACATGTATATGCATTTGCCTATGTGGGTGTGGGTGTACAGAAAAATGCATTTTTAGTGGAAATAGCATAAATTATATTAGGGGAAATGGTTTGCCTAAATATAAACACGTGGGCAAAATACTTATAAAATGTGTATCGTAGGGGGGGAAAAACCGATAACAGAAATGTGTATGAATGCTTTTACGGACATTAAAATATGGTAAATCCACCCAGGGAACTGGGTGACATGAACTTAAATTCGGAGAAGTCAGTTAACTTTTTACCCTGATGGCTTCTATGACCTGATGCCGATAATAGCATGTTCTTCATGTTTTATTTATTGTGAATTACATATTTTCTCTGCTTCTTCTGGGAAACTTAAAACAACACGTAGAGTCATCTTCCCATTTTATCTCCCCCCCCCAACAAACTCATGATACAAATGTAAATCAGGAAATAAACTCGCAAGCAAACCAAAAAGAACTGATTTAACCAAATAATTGGAAGAGAATTGGGGAAAAACAGCAATAGAAAGGAATCATTTCTAGTTTATACGTAAGTGCTAGAATCCATGGTACCAAAGGAAATAATACATAAACATTAAGAGCGTGTTCCTATTCCCTGTGAAATACACATGTATAAATGTGCGTACATTACATTTTGATTGGGAGCTGCCAGGAGTTGGTTACAAAATGGGCCAGTATCTAAATGTTTTGAATAAATAAATAAATACATATGCATAGTGTATGTGCTTGCATGGATCACTTTTCTTATTTCCCACCCCTACTATCACAAATTTGCTCTTCGTCAAGTAGATTAGACACTTTCTCAGTATGTAAATTTTTTGGGGGGTAAAGCTGCGTAAAGCAAAACACCAGATGAATTGAAAAGAATTAGATTTAGGGATGTTTGGTGAAGGCTCCTTGGTGCTCTCTGAGCTTGGCATTTCATTTCTCAAACTAGGTAATTCCATCAGTGCAGTACTAGAACTGATGTTGTCACCTAGTTTGATTTGTGAAATGTTTGCAAGAAAACAACCAACTTCAGAGAGCACCAAGGACCCCTCATTTCAACCCTGAGCTACAACTATTCTCCTTTTTATTGGAAATTTGATGAGAGCGGCCTGGTGGCCTGGTAGTCAAGGTGCTTGTCTCCCTCTCAGAAGGTTGAGAGTTCGATCCTAGATGGTGGTAGCTGTTTCTCTCTCAGGTCAAAGGTGAGACTTTCTGGTTTTTCGTTGAAGACATTTCACTTCTTTAGCTTCTTGGATAAGAAGCGAAAAGTCTTCAAAAAAAAAAAAAACAAAACCCAGAAAGTCCAGTTGCCTCTTGAAAAAGCACTATGGGGAATCCCTGACTGGGATGAACCGAGAATCTTCATAGACATTTATCTACTGTGAACTCTGTGTGTGGTGTCAGGAAGGGCATCCAGCCAGTAAATGCTCAGCTCTGCCCATTCGCCCAACCCCACCATGAATGTTGTGGCCCACCAGCAGCCAGTGGAGCTGACAGCAGAGATGGATAGTTAGGAGGTTGGGGAGGAGCATGGGCCAGTCCTGGAGGCTGGACGAGGGCTCTGCGTCAGAGGCAGAGACAGGGGCAAGGCCGTCTGGCAGTGATCAGGTGCCTACAAAGCTAGACAGCAGTGAGGCAGAGGAATAGCTAGAGCCTGTTCTCAGTATGCGCGTGCGCAGAGCTGCCAGAAGAAAATAACAACCCAGAAATCAGGGAAGACTTGGGAGTAAAGTCACAGGTGGAAGGTGATTGGCCCCTCCCATAGGAAATAAAAGAGGAGCAAAAGGGGAGTGAGCTTTTGCAGGAAACAATTTGGTCATTCAGTCGTTAGCTTCATTTCAGGAGTGTGAAGATCTGTCTGTGAATCTCAGAGACTCTGTGCCAAGACTTTCCTTGCACAGCACCTCATTTGGGAAAATATTTACATGGCAGCTTTCCAAGATAGATAAGGTCTGTAGTCATAAATATTCTTTTGAAAGACTGTTTGTTGAATGTGAATGAGAGGAATTCACATTTGTTTAATAAAAGGGGTTTTGTCACGATCAGGACTCTGCTTCATGCTTTTTGGGGAAGCCTAGGTTAGAACACTGAATTAAAGGGACTACAGGGTCGTAAGAAAATAAAAGAAAAATTGATAATTTGACGAGCTCTCATTCCAGTAGGGGGCACTGTTGCAGAGTCCGTCATCTGGGAGGTCAGAAACAAGCCCTCAATGTCTGCAAGACTCTGTCTACATGCAGATGATGGCCCAGTAGACTTGTTGACTTTTCCGGCAGGCGTGCGGGGATATCTAAGCGGGGTTGATAAATGACAAGGAACGAGTGCCGAAAGCGGCTGGAAAAGCAGGTGCACCAAGTCCCTTGATAATCCAGCTGGCCCACCATTGCACTTTGGCTCCCTCCAAGAGACGGAAGGGACGTGTTGCCGTGTGAATCCTGAGCTTCTTACCGATTCCTGCTTTGCGGCACTGAGCCTTCTTCCTGAATTGCATCTGGGCCGCAACGCTCAAGCGAACGGGAGGTGAACTCCCAAAGCATTTTCTTGTTCTGAGTCTTCGCCCTGCAAAGTTGAAAAAGAACCGTGTCCTTGGGCATGTGCAGGGAGGATGAATAATGCTCCGGACGAAAACAAATCATCTTCGAGGTGGATCTCAATGGGTTGTGTCCAACGTTGTCCCGGTGGGAGACAAACAGGAAGTGCTTCATCCCTGCAATGTTTGTGGAAGCATTAAGGGAACATTAACACCACTAATCCAGGCAACTAATGTGTGCTTGTGTGGAGGCCGGAGCAAAGGGAATCAAAGCACCGCATTTGATACTTCCACAACAGGGATTCTGTAAAGTGTGGAAGCTTTGTGCTAACAAACACAGCGGTGGGCCCTCATATTTGCTCTGCTCCGTGTCGCGTTCTTCCTGAATCTGCAGTATTTAGAGTTTGTCTGCACTTTTATTTAATTGGCATTGTTCCTCTCCAGTACTTCATTGAAATGCCATGAGCATGGTTAATGACGGAGGAGGAGGAGGAGGAGGAGGAGGAAGAGGAGGATATTTTCTTACTACAACTGCAGAATAGAATGGGATGGGTTGGGATGGGAGAAGGGGAGGAGAGGAGAGGAGGGAAGGGAAGAGAAGAGGAGAGAAGAGAAGAGAAGAGAAGAGAAGAGAAGAGAAGAGAAGAGAAGAGAAGAGAAGAGAAGAGGAGGAGAATGGTATAGGGTTTCCTGCCTAGGCAGGAGATTGGACTAGAAGACCTCCAAGGTCCCTTCCAACTCTGCTATTGTATTGTATTGTATTGAGAGGAGAGGAGAGGAAGAGTGGAGAGGAGAGAAGAGGAGAGAAGAGAAGAGAAGAGAAGAGAAGAGAAGAGAAGAGAAGAGAAGAGAGAGGAGGCGAGGGGAGAGAGGAGGGGAGAGGAGGGAAGGGGTGGGAGGACGGAAGGGGAGAGAAGGGAGGAGGGTAGAGAAGGAGAGAAGTGGGGAGAAGAGAAGAGGCCAAGTGTGATTAGATACACAAGAAATTTGTCTCCAGCGCGTAAACCCTCAGTATACATGTAAAGGAACAGAATAATAATAATTATAATAAGAAAGCAATCATGATCATGATATGATACCAATAAGAGAAGGTACCAAAATAGATGGGAAGATGATAGGAATATAGCCATATAGTTATGACCAAAATTGAGCCCCAAATTTCCATTGCCAAGTGATACAGTTGTTAAGTGATGTTTGGCCAATTTTATGGCCTTTCCTGCCACAATTGTTAAACGAATCACTTGAGTTGTTAATTTAGAAACACATTTGTTAAGTTCCCCATTGACTTTGCTTCCCAGGAAGCCGTAAAAGGGTGGATCCCATAACCCCTGGGACACTGCAACCGTCACTGGCGGAGGGCCAGCAAAAGAAAAACTAAAAGCAAAACAAAACAACAGGAGAAATATTTCCGCTTTTGCATTTGGGCATCCAAGAAGGGACGGGAAAGGAGAAAGGGAAAGAGGAAAGACAAAGAAAACGAAGGGAAAATGGGAAGAGAGCAAGGAAGGAAAAAGAAGGAAAGAGGGGAAGGAAGAAGGAAGGAAGGAAGGAAGGAAGGAAGGAAGGAAGGAAGGAAGGAAGGAAGGAAGGAAGGAGACAATGGATCCCCCCAGCCAGAGGTAGGTTCCTACCAATTTGGACTGGTCAGCCAGACACACGCCTGAATTGGTTCTATCCTCAGGGCCGCCATCTTGGTTTTCTGTTCTGCACATGCGCAGAACAATCTTCATTGCAAAAATGTAATTTTTTTTGCCTTTTTAAATGTTGTGTGCATTAGGTCCACATTCCGGCCAAAAATATGGGTTTTTTTGGGGGGAAGGGGGGGTTAAAATTATAATTGCTATATATGTATACATTTTCCCCTCCATTTCTTCAAAAAAAAGATGTTAAAATTAAAGACGTTTATTGAAATAAAATTACTAATACAATCTACATAAAATGGAGCACGCTCAGAGGCTGAAATACACCATGTAAATGAGTTGGAGAGTGTGGAAGAGAGGAGAGAGGCAAGAGGAAGAAGAGAGGGCTAGGAGAGTTTTGAGTTTGAGTTTTATTAAATTTATATACCGCCCCCCTCTCCCCGCAGGGACTCAGGGCGGTGTACAGACAGTACAAATAAAACAACAAAGCAAGAACAACAATACATTAGACACCCGACATAAACATACGGTCTG
Source organism: Natrix natrix natrix (assembly GCA_029891615.1). NCBI lineage: Eukaryota > Metazoa > Chordata > Lepidosauria > Squamata > Natricidae > Natrix > Natrix natrix. Next base: position 703,130 of record JAKRSK010006415.1, read on the forward strand.
TGACATACCCAAACTCATTTCAAGTTAAAAACAGTCTAAAACCAAATTAAAACCCCAAAATTTACAATATTAAAAAGCCATCCAGGAAGGGCAGTGATAGATTGTACTTAAGATTCCGATTAGGCTAGGCCGGCTAGCTGGAACAGGTGGGTCTTGAGTTTCTTACGGAAGGAGCGGAGATCAACAGTAGTTCTAATGTCAGGGGGGAGTTCGTTCCAGAGGGTTGGGCCCATCACAGAGAAGGCCCTACTCCTGGGCACCGCCTGCCCGCATTGTCTAGCGGAGGGTACCCGGAGGAGACCCTCCCTGTGTGAGCGGATTGGTCGTAGGGATGTATGGGGTAGAATGCGATCTCGCAAATAACTAGGTCCCGAGCCATGAAGCACTTTGAAGATGACAATCAACACCTTGAAACGCACTCGAAAAGCCACAGGTAGCCAGTGCATCTCGCGCAGAAGTGGTGTTACATGGGAGTACCTGGTACTCCCCAAGATTGTCCGTGCTGGCTGCATTCTGAACCAACTGGAGCCTTCAGGTGCATCTCAAGGGGAGCCCCATGTAGAGAGCATTACAGTAATCAAGACGGGAAGTCACCAGGGCCTGAGTGACTGTGCGAAGGGCGTCCCGCTCAAGTAGGGGGCGCAATTGGCGCACCAGGCGCACCTGGTGGAATGCCCTCCCAGCCATGGCCGTCACATGATCATCCAGCGACAGCCGGGAGAGGGAAGAGGGGGGGGGGGAAGAGGAGGAGAAAAAGAAGGAGTGGAAAGAGGAGAGAGGAGAAGGAGAGAGGAAGGGGAAGTAGAGAAGAGAAGGACGACAGAGGGAAGAAAGGAGGTAAGGAGGAGGAGGAGAGAGGGAGAAGAAAGTGATGCACATGGTACAAATATGGAGTATGGAGAGCAGAGGAGCCAATAATCATTTTGGGGGGTTGATGGTAAGACAAATTGATGTTAATATTTAATAATGTAAAATAATGTTGATTATGTAGCAGTATAATGTGGTTATTTGTTATGAAAATGAAAAAAATGAAAAAACTTTAAGAATGAAATGTTCTGTGCCTGTGAAGATCTTTTTAGGTGGAAATGCACACGCAGGTGGAGCAAACTTTTTCGGGCACCAGACCAGTAGTAACGCCAGCAGGAACCCAGCCATGCCCCCAGCCCCACCTGGGTCATCCTAGGTGCCCCCAACATGAGTGACATTGAGCTGGCCACGCCCAGCCCACCCACTCCCAGAGGCCAAACACAACCCTGATGCATCCCTCAATGAAATTGAGTTTGACACCCCTGCATTAAATGAACCCAACAACTATATTTCCTTAACCAGGATTTAAGGTTCAGGGCATTTTCACGTTGCAGCCTAAGCTGTTTGTCCCCTGTGCTGTTCCTATCATTTTCTTAAGATTTTCAGAAATTTAAGTTTGGAATAAAGTGGGCTGGCAATTGGATTAGGCCGATGCGCTCCGTTCGGAAAATGGCCATCACAAAACCTGATTGGTTCTTCTTTTACCGCCTTGTATGGACTGATCGATCGCTAGTCTTGCTACCTGTCAGCTGTCTTTTACTTTGAGGGATAGTTCCTTTAGGTCTATGGAAACGTTTTAGCAAAGAAGAACTGATAGTTCGCATAGAAGTAAAACAGCAACGTTCTTTTGCTGCAACTTAATTAAAAAAGCAGACTTAATTAAAACAAAAAATAAAGGGAGGGAAAATGAGCTTTGCAATATTAAGGACCGAGGGTGAGAAGCTAAGGAGGACTTGCTTCACTCAGCCTGGGTAGAATGTACTGGAGATACAAAGGTTGGATGGAGTATGAGCTGCTAGGTGTCAACTCTGAAATGAACCTGACTGGGGCCACTTTAGAGGTTTCAGGGTTGCCACAGTACGAAGAAGGGAAGGGGGGGGGGGGCATACCGTATTTTTCAGTATATAAGACGCATCGGAGTATAAGACGCATCAAGATTTTGAAGATGTAAATTTTAAAAAAAGGTTTTGCACTCTGCAGGCCTCCCAAACCCTCTGCACACTTCGCTTTTTTGTGAAAAATGGGGCATGCAGAGAGTTTGAGAGGCCTACAAAGTGCTCCTGGGGGCTGGGGGGGGGCAAAAACAAGCAAAAATGCCCCATTTTTCAGAAAAGCAGGCCTGGTTTTTTGCCAAACAAAGGGCATGCATAGTCTTTAGTAGCTTGTAGAGTGCCCCTGGGAGCTGGGGGTAGGGAAAAATGAGCAAAAAAACCATATTTTTGTATGGCACTTTGCAGGCCTCCCAAACACTCTGCACATCCATTTTTGTGAAGGGGGCAGGGTTTCGGGAGGGCCAAAAATGCTGTATTCAGTGTATAAGACGCCCCCAGATTTTCAGCCTCTTTTGGGGGAGGAAATGGTGCATCTTATACTCCGAAAAATACGGTACACATTCCATCCTTCGGGGTCAATTCTTCAGGTCCAATTCTTCAAGAGAAATAAAAAAAAAAACCTTATCTTTGTTCTTTGCCTCTGTTTGAATTTCTTTTTAGCAAAGAGATTTCCATATCCTGGAAGAAAAAGCATGCCTTCAAAGCTCAGATGGGATCCCTTTCATTGGATCCCAACATGAGATGCCAAGAATGGAGGTATTTATTCTATACCTTTCATCACCCCAGGAATTGTGAAAAGGCTCATTCCAGCCTTTTATATGTTTGTGGGAACTTCAACCATTCCGGGTTCCCCCTCCCCCCACTTTTGCCTTCCTTTCAGTGTTGTTTACATGTCCTAGTTCTGTTAGCTCAGATCTGGGAAGGAGACCCCCTCAGTTCTCCGATAATATTTGTCCCTGGTGCCTTTGTTTTGTGTGTGTCTTGAGGCAGTATTTCAGCAAAGTGGAAATTCTGAGTTGCACTTTAGAGGTTTCTTAAAATTATTTGTGGGGTGGGACAGAATGATTGTTGACTGTTGTTTAGCTTAGCTCTTTTTTTACTGCATCGTTTTCAATTGCGTTTCCCTGGCAAAGGGCCACTGGAAACGTACAAAGAAGACAAAATGTAGAAATCCTTTCACATATATAAAAATACAATTATTATATATGTATACTTTTTTTTCTCTTTTAAAAAAAGAAGGAGGAAGCTATACGTTAAAATTAAATATGTATATTGAAAAGGAATGATAAATACCATCAACATAAAATGGCAGCTCGATCAGAAGCTGAAATACACCGAGTGAAATGAGATGAAGAGTGTGGAAGAGAGGAGAGAGGTAAGAGAAGAAGAGAGGGAAAGGAGAGAGGGCGGGGTGGGGGAAGAGAAGGAGAGAAAGAAGGAGTGGAAAGGAGAGAGAGGAGAAGGAGAGAGGAAGGGGAAGGAGAGAAGAGAAGGACAACAGAGGGAAGAAAGGAGAGAGGGAGGAGAAGGAGAGAGGAAGAAGAAAGTGATGGATAAGGTACAAATATGGTGTATGGAGAGCAGAAGAACCAATCATTGTTTTTGGGAGTTGTTGGTAAGACGAATTGATGTAGACATTTAATAATATAATACGATGTTGGTTATGTAATAATATACATGTGGGTTATATGTTATGAAAATGAAAAAAAAAACTTTATACAAAAAAAAAAGAAGACAAAATGTAGAAATACTTTGAAATTCATGAAGTCCAAAGAGTTTTCTCTGCAAATGCACAATAAATATTCAAATCGGTGGAAAGGCTGATTAATGACAGTTGGAGTTGTGGGTGGTCCATCGCTGGAGGTCTTCAAGAGAAGATTGGACATCCATTTGTCCAGGATGGTGTAAGGTCTCCTGCTTTTGGCAAGGAATTGGACTAGAAGACCTTCGAGATCCCTTCTAGCCCTAGGTTTCTATGTTCTAGAGCAGGTGTATCAAACTGGATTTCTTCGAGGGTCAGATCTACATTGCAGTTCTTCTCTGCACTCCAGCAGGAGGAGGGGCAAGACAGAACAGACTCCTCCTGCTGCACCCTACCTGCCAAAATGGGGTGTGGAGGAGCTGCACAAGCTCCCCTCCCGTACCCTGTTTTTGGCCAGGATGGCCTCCGGCAGCACCCTGCTGGCCAAAACAGGGATGGATGGATGGATGATTGGAGGGATGGAGGGATGAATGGATGGATAGATGGATGATTGGAGGGATGGAGGGATGAATGGATGGATAGATGGATGATTGGATGGATGGAGGGATGAATAGATGGATAGATGGATAGATGGATAGATGGATGATTGGATGGATGGAGGGATGAATGGATGGAGGGATGATTGGAGGGAGGGAGGGATGATTGGATGGATGGATAGATGATTGGAGGGATGAATGGATGGATAGATGGATGATTGGAGGGATGGAGGGATGAATGGATGGATGGATGATTGGAGGGATGGAGGGATGAATGGAGGGATGGAGAGATGGAGGGATGGAGGGATGATTGGATGGATGGATCATTGGAGGGATGGAGGGATGAATGGATGGATGATGGGAGGGAGGGAGGGATGATTGGATGGATGGATGGATGGATGATTGGAGGGATGGAGGGATGAATGGATGGATGATTGGAGGGATGGATGGATGGATAATAGAAGGGAGAGTGAGATGAATGGATGGATGGATGATTGGAGGGCTGGAGGGATGAATGGATGGATGATTGGAGGGATAGAGGAATGAATGGATGGATCATTGGAGGGATGGATGAATGGATGGATGATTGAAGGGATGGAGGGATGAATGGATGGTCCCTAATAGGTTCAGTCTTTCAACAAATTACATGGGTAATTTCATCTGTCTTACTGAAAGAGATAAGCGTTTTTCCTGGGCTAAAATCCATATTTACCCCTTGTGCAACTGGAGGCTGCCTCCAAAAATTTAGATCAGAGAAGACTAATCTAAAGAAAAACTCAATTCTGATTAATTTCATTTATATTTAAGGGTAATGATGACTAACTAATTGAACATGATTAACCTTGAGATACTGTAGATCTTTAATGATTTCCCATTCTGTGGCGATAAAAATGGTAAATTACAAATGGTTGTGGGCAGAGGTGGTATTCAGCAGGTTCTAATCAGTTCTGGAGAACCGGTAGCAAACATTTTGAGTAGTTCATACAACTGGTAAATACCACCTCTGACTGGCCCCGCCCCATCTATTCTCTGCCTCCCGAGTCCCAGCTGATTGGGAGAAAATGGGGCTTTGCAGTAACCTTCCTCTGCCACACCCACCAAGCCACACCCACTAAGTCACACCACACAACACCCACTAAGCCACGCCCACAGAACCGGTAGTAAAAAATTTGAATCCCACCACTGGTTGTGGGTCTTTTCAGAGGATGCCACTGAAATCTTTCAAGAAGCTTGCTTTCATTTGAAGGAATGGGTGGCCTTGCCCACCAGATCCAGCTTTCTACTGCTGTGATTCCAGATCACAGATTCCTCTTGATCCACCTCAAAATAACAGAATCCCCAGGAATACCCCCAAACGGCGAGTCTGATTTTCCAAGGCTGTTCTTCTTAACATTGTGCGAAGGGCACCTTGGACAGCAAGAACAATTCACTCAACAGAAGATGAAATGGAAGCGCTCGTAATGAAGATAAGTCCTAAATATTTTTGACACATAATGTGAAGGCAAGCATTATTGGAAGAGACTCAGATGTTTGAAAAAAATCAAAGGCGGAGAAATGATTGGGTAGCTAGATCCTATCGCCAATAATAGAAACATGGGCATAGAAGACATTCCAGAAACCGCTACTGACAGACCTTTCAGGCAAAATGATGTCCCTCAGTTCATGAAGAATCAGAAGCGAGTGAATAATTGAACAACAACTACTCCAAAGCACATTAAACCCTTTCTTCAAAAGCGGCTTTCTTCTTCATCAGAGCAACTTTTGACTTCTCTGGATCAAGCTTTAATCCACTCCCTTTTCCAGACTGTTCTTTTAAGACAGCAACAATTTCCTTCTTATTAGATGAAACAGAGACATATTTCCGTCTGTTAGTAAAAATGTAACCCCAACACTTCAAATAATCTTGAGGTAATTGCAGCAAGGCTTTATTATTATTATTATTTTTCCTGTAGTGTTTTGTTGAGGGACGCCTATTTTCCCCACATATTGGATGAGACGCTCAGCAAGCATGATCTTGATGTCGTTATAACAGAATCTCTTCAGCGGGCCCTTGTGTGCATAGAAAATAGATGGAGGAGAGAAATATGAACTAAGCAACAGAATATTACTAATAACGCAACATGCTTTGCATGGAGAAATGTAATACCACCAGACACCAATGTATTTGCAGATAATTCTCTCTGTCTACCTCTTGCTACCCTACCCCGATTTCATTTCATTTTTGCTAGATTCTTTGATTTATAATAAAATAAGATAAAATAAAGTAGTAGGGCGCAAGACCAATAACATCATCATTGTTTTCAAGAATGTCTCTGGACACTACACCCAATTGACATTCATAATATATGGAAGAAAAAAAATATGTTGCATCCTAATGTTTTATTGGGAAGTGACTATACCAGTGATGGCGAACCTATGGCACGCGTGCCACAGGTGGCATGCGGAGCCATTTGTCAGGGCACGCGAGGTGCTGCCCTGTCAGCTGGCCAGCGAGCATGCGCGCACTGGCCAGCTGACTTCACCCCTTTTTAAAGCCATTTTTTGCCCTCCCCAGGCTCCAGAGGCTTTATAGGAGCCTGGGGAGGGCGAAAAGAGCCCCCCGCCCCCCCAGAGGCTTCATAAGCTTCCCTGAAGCCTCCGGAGCACAAAAAAATGGCCCTATGGGCAAACCGGAAGTTCAGAAATGGACTTCTGGTTTGCTCGGAGGGTCGTTTTGACTGCTCCGGAGGCTTCAGGGAAGCCTCCTGAAGGTCCCTGAAGCCTCCGGAGGGCTTCCGGTGAGGCGGGGGAGGCTGTCTTTGCTCTCCCCGGGCTCCTATAAAGCCTCTGGAGCCTGGGGAAGGCGAAAAAAGCATGCAAAAAATGGGGGGTCGTGCGTGTAGTGCATGCATGTGCACTGGGGGGGTTGCGCATTGCATTATGGGTGCGGCACTCCCGCACACGACCCCCCTGCACTCCCCCCACATGGCACATGAGCCAAAAAAGGTACGCCATCGCTGGACTATACTTTCCTGCAAGAGAAAAGAAAAGAGCAAAGGACCAAAAAAAATATGGTGGGCAATTGGTCTTTGAGTATATGCATGTTTATGACTGTTACTATAGTGGCAATTCAGTGAACATGCAAGGATCCTCATGGCAGGTGTTTTGAAAGAGGCACAGTTATGTTTAAATGATTAGAGACCCCAGTTTGGTGTAGTGGTTAAGATGCTGACCTAGAAACCAAGAGACTAAAAAATCTAGTCCAACCTTAGGCATGAAAGCTGATTGGGTGACCTAGGGTCAATCATCAGGAGACCATGAGTTATAGTCCTCTCTTGGCATGAAAGCCAGCTGGATGACTTTGGATCAATCACCAGGAGACGGTGAGTTTTACTCCCACCTTAGGCATGAAAGACTCAGATTGCTGTAGTAGTTAAGATGCTGACCTAGAACCCAAGAGACTAAAAAATCTAGTCCAACCTTAGGCATGAAAGCTAGTTGGGTGACTTAGGGCCAATCACCAAGAAACCATGGATTCTAGACCTGCCCTTGGCATGAAAGCCAGCTGGATGACTTTGGATCAATCATCAGAAGACAATGGATTCTAGTTCCACTTTAGGCATGAAAGCTGGCTTGGTGCCAACCACCAGGAGACTGCAAGTTCTAGTCCCACCCTAGGCATGAAAGCTGATTGAGTGGCTTAGGGTCAATCACCAGGAGACCATGAGTTATAGTCCTCCCTTGGCATGAAAGCCAGCTGGATGACTTTGGATCAATCACCAGGAGACAGTGAGTTTTACTCCCACCTTAGGTATGAAAGACCCAGATTGGTGTAGTAGTTAAGATGCTGACCTAGAAAACAAGAGACTTCTTGATTTCTAGCCCAACCTTAGACATGAAAGCTGTCTTGGTGATTTTGAGCCAATCACCAAGAGACAGTGAGTTCTAGTCCCACTTTAGGCATAAAAGCCGGCAGGGTGACTTTGGACAAGATTTGGAGCCAGTCAGCCCAACCCACCTAGGGTAAATAGGAGGAGGAATGAGTATTAGGTATGTTTGTCTCCTTGAGTTACTTACAAAATAATAAAGTTGGGATAAAAATCGGATAAACATACAAACCAAAGCAAACAAAATCTGCATGTTCTCAAAATGTCAAACACGCTCACAGGTTCAAAAGGTAGGCCTAACTTAGATGATCTGAAATGATACTCATCAGCTGACTTTAATGTTCTCATTTCATTTGCTCGCTATCCATATTGCTGAATGAGTGCTGGCTGAGAGATGCTGAGGGACGTCCTTGGGTTATGTCTCTTTACATGACAATGCCACTGTGACAGGAAAGTGCTGAGACTTTGTGGTGTGCATATTTTTCTCCAGCAATAACAACCCCTCCCCCCTCCACACCTCTATTTCACAGGACGTTAATATTAGCCATGACAAAAGTTCATTTCTTTACAAAGGCTTTACTTTCCCTGAAATCAGGCTGCTATTTCAAACTGAGGGTTGATTAGTATCGTGATGGTATTTTTACATGTAGGTGGTTTTACTACCCGTGCACACGCCAGACGCACGCTGTGCCAGAACAATTTACAGTGAACTGCGCATGCGCAGTCACTGAAAACCAAAATGGTGGCAGCCCAGTGGTGATGAGGGAACCAGTTCAGGGGCATGGCAGGCCTGCATTGCTGCCAATTCTGCGACCCAGGCCTGAATTCCACTACCAGTTCAGTCGAAATGGGCTGAGCTGGGAGCCATTCACCTCTGATGTAGGGTTTCAAATGTCTGTGATACTTTATTTTAAATTTTGTGGTGTGGGAAGAGTGCTCTGAGGGTATTGTTGTGTGTCAGATAACAAGAATGGTGTTTCTGTGGTTGTTGTTATTAACACAAATATCCCTTGCTCTGAAACTTAACTGAAGTCTATGTGTTAACTTCCCTTTCTTCTCCTCATCCCCAACTTTTACATTCTTCCGCAATGCATTCATTCCATCTATTCTTTCTCCAGACCTCTCCATCATTCCAGCACTAAACTATTCTTCGGAAGCTCCATGAACATCAGCAGACCTAGGATGTCGTCCCAGAGAAGCAAATCACTAGTTATTAAAATCTTTCATTGTCAGATTCATTTACTTCCAAAAAATGGAAGAAATCCCAATAGGATTTTCTTTCTCTGGTGTTTAAAGAATTCATTTATTTTGCAACTTGATGTGATGGACAGACAAGGAATTGCTCTTTGCTCTACTTTGCCCCTGGATCTTTCTTTTTGGAACATAATAATTTGATTAAAGATTACCATGTACAACAAGACAAACTAATGCAAACTAAAACAAAGAAAAATAGAATGTGCAAAAAGAAAACAACAACAGAAAGACATTAGGAAGGAAAGAAAAATAAGTATACAGTAGAGAAAGAAAAGAGAAATATATGAAAAAAGTGATTGCCTCTTTCATTCAAATATAAACAATTTTAGTAATCCAGTAACCCAAGATGGGTTATTTCAGGCCAATCACCTAAAAATGGATATAAATAGATGATAGATTAGATTAGATTAGATTGATAGACTGATAGACAGATAGACAGACAGACAGACAGACAGACAGACAGACAGACAGACAGACAGATAGACAGATAGATGATACCCTGTTTTCCAAAAATAAAACCTCCCCTGATAATAAACCCAATTGGGCTTTTGAGCGCATGCACTAAAATAATCCCTCCCCGAAAATATTGCAACACAACAGCAGCCATGAGGTGATTATGCTCGCCGCTTCCTGCACCTCAGAAATAACGAGAACTCCCCAAAATTAAGGCCAAGCGCTTATTTTGGGGGGTCAAAAGAAAATAGGACCCTGTCTTATTTTCAGGAAAACACAGTAGATGATGGATGGATGGATGGATGGATGGATGGATGGATGGATGGATGGATGGAGAGGAAGCAGATTTCTCAAGATGGCTTGCCCATCTGTTTGAACTGCCTTGATCTGGTGTAACCTTCTAGAATTTTCTAGAACCTTCTCCCAAGACATCCCCAAGAGCCCAAGATGAATGCAGCATGAGCAAGAGCCGTCATAACATTAGAATGTATGTCTTCCCAGTCTCTCTCTCTCTCTCTTTCACACATACTGTATATAAGCGCATAAATTGAGGATCTGTCAAGGGAGCTGCATGGAGTTGAAGATAGGAGTTATGTTTCCTTGCTTTGTCATCAGCCCAAAGCCCAACATCTGTTTCTCTTTCCTAGTTCTGTCCATAGGCTTCAGATTGCATGAAATGAAGGGCGAGATCTAAGAGAATTACAGGACCTCACTTGGGTGGCTCTCTCTCTTTTTTTTTTTTTACATATGCTAGGTATTGGTTTTTATTTTAATTTAATTATCATACACTCCCCAGAGTCACTTTTGGTGAGATGGGAAGCTCTAGAAATTTCATTAACAAATAAATAAAATAAATAAATGGTGGCTGCTTTCCAAGCCCATATTTTCCATTCACGTGGTCACCTCACAACAAGTGGAGAGCTCCATTTTGAGGTGGGCTGTCATGTTTGCAGGAGGCCTCACCTCCAACAACACTTTTCTCCTCAGGTTTCACTTCAAAGCATTTTTGAAAGTGGCGGATCACCTTAATCAAGGAGAAGAATGCACATTTTTCTGTTTTCTACACGGAAACCGTTTCTGGACTTTGTGCTTGAAATGCAGAAGCTTTGATTTTAGGTTTTAGCAACTCGATTGACTTTGTTGGTATAGAAATCAGAAATAATTAGAAACGTAAAGCCAAAAATTGATGTAACCTTTCTTGTACTCTACTGCACTGGGGGGGAAAAGTCAGAAATCTTTTCTTTCCCTTTTTTACTTTTTGCACTCTTCCCTTCCCTCTCTCTCTCTTTCTTGACTTTTGTTTCGATTTGCACTTTATCTCATAGTAAACCTTAATAAAAGTTCGTAAAGCAGAAACAGAGATTTTCCCAGAGATCATATGTCCAGTGAGTCCCCTGCGTTTTAAATTGGCATTTTAAGATAAGGATCATGTCCATAACTGATAGTTGAGAGCAGTACAATCCTAGATTATATGTCTTAATATGCAAATCCTATGAGCTTCAAGGAGTTTTATCCAAAAGCCCACTCTGAGCAAATATATTACAGTCCTGCTGATGGTTTCTTCTCATCTTCCTTCTTATCCCAAAACTAGAAAATGTTATATCCCATAAATTTTTGGCATTTAAGAGAAATTTGAGAGCAATCATTTTGAGACAAGAGTTCAGCTCTCCGCATAGAATCCTTTCCCAAACTCACTTCAAAGACTTCAAATGTCTATTTAAAAAAAAAACCTACATGGTGTAAAACTGGTACATAAACACAGAAATCTATAAATAAGAAAACCCATTCTTTGAATTCCATGGTGACAGTTGTATATTGGAATTGCCAGTTACAGACTGATTTTAGTTGGAGGTCCCAAGCATCAATTACCTTAAACATTAGAGTGCATTGGAATTATAAATATGGTTAATATTATTAAAACAGTAAAGCAAGTTATATGGCAGTGTTAACCTTTGCCTACCCTTCTGTTAATATAGGGGGAAAAGTGTTGAATAATACAGTAAAGATACAGTAAACTTTCCAATAAGTTTTTAGCTTATAAAATAATAATAATAATTTTAAACAATAAGGTAGACTATTTATATTCAAAATACCAACTCTGACTTTCAATAATTAATGGTAAGGCAATTTTCCCAATTTTGTACTTGTCTTACATCAAACTGAGTTTTTGGTGTGTGTCTGTATGACTGTATGTATCGATTGTACACAAATAATCCTCAATTTAACATCATAATGGAGCCTGGCACTTACGGTCATAAATGAAGACGGTTGTAAAATGTTCACCATGTGACTAGAGCTGATTTTATGACCTTCCTTTGTGCTGGTTGTTAAGTGAGTGTGATGGTTCTAAAGTGAATCCATTATTCACCATAGGGTGGTTTTTCTCCAGAAACAGGAAGTAAATGTTGGTTTCCAGCAAAAACAAAAGTCCTGTGAATAATGGGAACATGGTTAAACTCTGCAGCTCCCTTGGCTCATTTCATTTATTGTGCTAACTCATGGTTTGCTTCATAACAGGCTACAAAAATCTAGGTTTTATACTTTGTAAAATCATAAGGGTGACTGGGTCAGGGATGTCATCTGAATCATGTCATGGATTTAATTTGGACTGTTGAATTGCTCTGATTCGACTGTTCCAATTTGATTTAGAAAGTCAGATCTGTTCAATGTTCAGAATTGATTTGGGGAGAAAAAAAACGTTTAGCATTTGATTTGTTGAATGGTTTCACAAACAGCCAAAGGATTCAGCTGGACTTTTTCATTCTATTTTAAAGTTGGCTTGATGTTGTGCCTTTTTTTTTGAACTGCCTTTTAATTCAATCTCTGTTTAAAATTTACACAGTCCTGCAATATAGGATTTAAGACCTTTTGTTATACGTGGATTCAATTGTTGGGACTTTTTTTTTTTTTGGCCTTTTATTTATTTATTTTTTATTTATTTTATTTATTTTGTCAACATGTACAACGTAACAGATATTAGTATAGGCATGGACATTATCGCATGAGATTGGCACAAATAGATGGATATAAATAAGTATAACATGGCCATGAGCAAACAAAATGAGTACGTATCAATGGGGACGGAAGGCATTCTGGTGCGCTTATGCACACCCTCTTTACAGGTGTCTTAGGAATGGGGTGAGGTCAACAGTAGACAGTTTAAGGTTAAAGTTATGGGGGTTTGAGGAACTAACAACGGAATCAGGTAGAGCGTTCTAGGCATTGACCACTCTATTGCTGAAGTTATATTTTCTGCAATCGAGTTAGGAGCGGTTTACTTTGAGTTTGTATCTATTGTTTGCCCATGTATTATTGCAGTTGAAGTTGAAGTAGTCGTTTACAGGTAGGACGTTATAGCAGATAATTGTCTATACTTATTTGAGAAACTTTGGCCTAAAATAAACCATGTTTTAGCGTGATGTTTAAACTCTTTGTCATCATTGCTCTTGTTAAAAGAAATTACAGAAGCCAAGTTAATAGGAAAATAGCTGTTACATGCTTATTAGATATCATACAATTTCTCATGGATTTAAAAGAACATGGGTTCTTATCCAACAGCACATGATGAGCCATGATGGCACAGTGGTTAGAGTGCAGTACTGCAGGCCACTTCTGCTGATCACCGGCTGCCAGCACTTTGGCAGATCGAATCTCACCAGGCTCAAGGTTGACTCAGCCTTCGATCCTTCCAAGGTGGGTAAAATGAGGACCCAGATTGTTGGGGGAAATTTATGCTGACTCTGTAAACCACTTAGAGAGGGCTAAAGCTCTATGAAGTGGTATATAAGTCTCAGCGCTCTTGCTATTTTACACATTTCATTTATGTGATCTTACCTTAGTGTATGTGGTAAACACTATTGTGGTTTATTCACAGTCATTTCCTGCTTAATGATGAATGTTTCTCTTAGTTTACAGAACAACATTTGAAAGTGATGAAAAATGAGACCACAGCCATTTTGAGGTGAGAAATCTATGGACATTGTGATATGAACCCCAAAATTGGCACAAACATAGTTAAAAACATGACAACACTCATGTTTTTAACTATGAACCACACCGCTGACAGGTGAGAAGTAGGTTCTATGGTCTTCTACAAGACTAGGAGACTAGTTACGTTGTCATAGTATGCAAGTGACTCCTCCCTTGGGCTCTGAGCCGCTCAAAAACTTTTAAGGGTGATCTCTGGCCACCAGATATCAGCAAGGCGCTTTTTCAAGAGGCAGCAGGACTTCCTGGTTTTTCTTTGAAGACATTTCGCTTCTCATCCAAGAAGCTTCTTCAGCTTCTTGCTGGGGAATGGAAGGATTTCTACTCCTTGCAGATCGCTGGTGATTTGCATCCTTTTAGACAGTCATTGAGGCCACTTGGAGGATTATCAGTGTCCTCAGGCTCACCCGAGTACTGCAAATGGGTGTTGAGCCTTCTTGGAACTGCTGAAAGGACTGTGTTGCAGACTAGACATACATGATGTTGTATCCCTCCCTCTCTGTTGAGAGAAGGCTGTTCAATTTTGACATAGATGACTTCTTTGACCCCCTCTTTCAAACCAGCGGTCCTCTCTGCCAAAATGTGGACTTTTCTGTCTTCAAAAGAGTGACATTTATCTTTCAAATGGAAATGGAGTGCTGAATCTTGTCCTGATGGTTTTGTTCTCCTATGTTGTGTCATGTGTTTATGAACTGACTAACTGATTGTCCTGGGTATTTATTTATAGGGGGAAAATGTCCGGACCAAACGTAATTTCTAATGTTGGATTTCCCCCCTTACCAGCGGGAGCCCCCTTGTGGAATACTGTGAAGCTATGTACAGTAGAAGCCATTTTATGGCAATACAGTAGAAGCCATTTTAAGGCACAACAGGCTGTATATTAACAGAACACTCACCCCGAGGGGTGTTAGGGGCATCTTACCCCCACAGTATTTTTTTTCAGAGAGTAAGTCATCTGTGTAGCAAGTTTGGTTGAAATCACTCAAGGTGTTTCAGTTATGCTGAAACACACACACACACACACACACACACATCTCTATAGATAAATCAAGAAAGGTCATGCTAGAACTAGGAGAAACTCTTTAAGTGGAGAATGGCCAAGAGCTTGCAATGTGAACAGAACAAACGATAACACATTCTATTCAAGATACAAACTCTGACTTCCAATAACCTATGGTAAGGTGGTTTTTCCCAATTTTGTACCTGTCTCACACCAAATTAATTGAGCTTTTTTTGTGGGGGGGAGGGGTGTATCTGTACACAGACAAGTAGTCCTTGAGTGATAATGGAGCCTGGCATTTGTACTTGTAAATCATGATGTCGTAAAATGGGTCACCATGTGACTTGACCTAATTTTATGACCTTTTTTGTGTGGTGGGAAGATGATGTCATAGAATGAATCCATTGTTCAAGGATGTCCCCTGGGATGATCTTATGATGGCCACACCAGAAGCAGCGAGATGGTTGAGTTCCTGAGATATCGAACAATAACATCTATCCCATTGTGATTCTGTGGCGCCATATTATGGCAATTTTATCATGGTTTGCCCTCATTTCATATTTTATCTCACCTATTGTATTTATGTTTATAGGTATAATGTGCTTTACTACTGTTGTATATCAGAGGTTATATGATGTAGGTGTCATGCGCTCAGAGGTGGGTTGCTGCCGGCATTACTGTCAGTTCGGTGCATGCATGTGCATTTCCACATAAATAGGACTGTGCATGCACAAAACGTTAAAAAGGGGAAAAAATTAATTTTTGCAATGAAAATTGTTCTGCACATGCGACAGAACCGAAAATCAAGATGGCGGCGCTGTAGGAGAACCAGTTTGGGGACCGTGGCAGGCCTGGGTCACTGCCAGTTCCAGCAACCCAGGCCGCCAAACCGCTACCGGTTCAGCCGAACTGGTCTGAACCAGTAGAAACCCACCACTACATGCGCTAAATAAAATAAATAAATGAATTTAAGCAATGGTGGCCAAGGAAGCCATGGCTTAGTGTGCAGAATGCAGCTGATATATGGTGCACAGCTGATTCATACAAGCATGTCACAGCTAAATGCCATTTTGTTAAAAGTTGCTATTTATACTTAATGTTCCTTGTCTTTCCATTTACCATCCTTTCTCTACCCCCCTCCTTGCTTGGCTCACCAGCTGTGTATACAGATCATATTTTCTCAGGAGTATAATCCAGCATCTGTAACCCACAAAACTTAAAACAATAAAAGCATTACTTTTTTTTTGAAGGTGCCACAAGACTGTTGATTTTGTAGCATGAGACTAAAACCGTTGAAAACATCTCTTTCTTTCTCAACAACTGGTTCACGCAACAGGCTAAACCTGAAACAACACACCACAATCGTTGAGCTCACCCAGCATGCTAGCCCCAAGAAAATCAACCCCATTGTTGGAAGTACAAATCTAATAGTGTTAATGATTTGATGTCCTGATCTCTAGTCTAGAATCATAAGCATCCCTCCAAACTTGTTCTTAATATTCCTGATAAAAACCTGTTTTGATTGCCATTGGTCCAGATCAGGGCTATCAAACTCGTGACCCATGGGCCAGATGTGTCAAACACTGGCCACACCCATGCCAGGTTTAGCAAAGGAGAAAAACGGGCCGTTTTTGGGAGGTTTGCAGAGTGCAAAACCTTTTTTTTTAAATTTGCCTCTTCAGAACCTTGGTGCGTCTTATACTCCGAAAAATATGGTAATCAGAGAGTAAACCCCAGTCCCTTCTAATACTGATGATGTTACCTAGTTGGGAAATGAAACATCTGCAAGAAAACAACCAAGCTCGGGGAGTACCATCGTCCACAATTCAACCCTGAGCTACAAATATTCTCTTCTCTTGGTATTTGGTATTTAACCCCAGTTTATTGGCAATTGATATTTAACCCCAGTTTAGCTTAGCATTCTGTATGAATCCAGCCAATGGATGCCATTCAACATTACCCTTGACTGTCTTGTGGTCAGATGTGCATCAGAATAATTTGGGGTTTAAAGAGTGAAACAGTCAGGGGTGGGTTTTAGCAGGTTTGCACTGGTTCGGGTGAACCTGATGTTAACTTTGCATCTGGTTCGCTAAACTGGTTGTTGTAAGTTAACAGTAAGGACCGGCTGGCCCCACCCACCCTCCCAGGAGTCTCCACACAGCCTGCTGATCATGCCAGAAAGGTAGGGCCCGCACAGAGGCTCTGGGAGCGCAAAAAACAGACCTCCCGGAAGTCCAGAAACGAGCCCATTTTCGGCCTCCAGAAGGCCTGTGAAACCTGGGGAAGGATGTTTTCATGCTCCCGGAGGCTCAAGGAAAACCTGAGAGAGGGCAAAAAATGGGCGTACCGGAAATATTGGCCTGTTTCTGGTCTCCGGACGGCTTCCAGAGCCCGGAGGAGACCGTTTTCATCCTACTGGAGGTTTGGGGAAAGCCTCCGGAGCCTAGGGAGGGTGAAAATTCACCACCACCAGCACTGTGGCACAGGAGGCCAAGTAGGAGGCCCACATGACCACACCCACCCAGAACCGGGCAGAGAACTGCTTGCTAACATTTTTTCAATCCCCCCCCCCCTAGAAACAGTGCTCAAGAGCAATGATGAAAATTTCATTTAATCTCTTCCAGAATGGCCATCAAGAAGACACAATTGCTACCTAAATATTAATTTACAGATGCTCCTGTACTGAAACACTGACCAGAAAGTCTGAAATACGGAGCAATAATATAAATAAATTAGGAGCATCGGTAAATAACAGCTTACAGAGCTCTCTCCAGCGTAACATTTTCAGCAAAAGGTTACAGCTCTATAACAGATGGATTCTCTGATCAGATGGATGGTTGCACTTCCTCCAGCGAAGGATGTGGTGCAGACTGTGAAATGAGGAAGGCTGAAAACATGTTCTGGGTCAGAAGCAGAGCAAAAGGTTCATTTGCCCTTATCTAGGATGTTGGCTGAGGCTGGAGACAGACCAGGCTTCAATGAGGTTGGTCTATGCTTTGGTGGACTCACATCTTGATAGAGAACAGTTGTCCAAAAATCAGGTTGCATGTGAAGATCATGTAGGAGGTACACTACGTTACGTCTTGACTTTTGATAAGATGGATGATTAAGGATCATGGTGCTCCTTTTCCAGTGTTGCAATATCTCTGAATTTGCATCTCAGCACAGTTCACTGCCCTACCGATTCCTCCGTAACGGGGATCAGTTACTTTTCTACCAGACTCGTACAACATTCCAGGTTTGATTTAAAAATTAAAATAAAACAAAACATTAAGGAAATGACCCAGATCTACTGAAATCTCATGTTGTTGGGGAACGTAGCTTCACGATGCAAAGGAAACAGTTTATACGACATCTTGTGCTCATTTACAGGCAAAACGTTTTATTGGTGGATGGAGGAAGTTTGAAAGAGACTAAATCAAAACCAAAATGAGGCTGGGGAAAAAAATAAAAAACCTTACAAGATTGGGCCCTTCTCCATCTTTTTTTAAAAAACAAATGCTTCACAATATGGCATCGCGATAACACATCTTTTGCACATCTTTGGAGAATTTCCCCCAGAAAATTTTGAAGCATAAAATGCACCTTAATTTTAGCAGTGCTACGCTTTGAAGTAAATTAAGTGTAAACATACATTCGGCCATGCTGTGAGTTGGCATATGGGGACTAATCCTCCTCCTCTTCCAACTTTTGAAGGGGTTTTTAATCTTGAAAAGCAATGCATTTTTCAGTTTTACTCTCTCACCCTTTTGGACATGTGTAACGTTCCTGGGTGAGGTATGGTTGGCACAGTTCTGAGTGGCATTTCTCCAGATGCTTTAGTTGAAAGTAGTGAACTATAAGAAATCTGCCCTAGAATGCAGTGAGCATAAAAGGAATTTAACAACCAGAGCAGCACAGAAAAGGAATCTCTCCTGCATCATTCAAACAGGTGCCCAAATATTTATGCATGTGGCAAAAATGCATTCCAAGAATGTATACTTGGGGAAGTTTTGTATGAAAATTGTACGAGTGAAGGGAAGTTGCTATAGTGGATGAGTGAATAAGGTCTGACCCAAATATTCACATTCCCAGCGTGTCTAGGAAGGAAGGAAGGAAGGAAGGAAGGAAGGAAGGAAGGAAGGAAGGAAGGAAGGAAGGAAGGAAGGAAGGAAGGAAGGAAGGAAGGAAGGAAGGAAGGAAGGAAGGAAGGAAGGAAGGTGGAAAGGGAAGGAGGGCATGGGGATGGGGGAAGGAAGGAAGGAAGGGAGGGAGGTGGAATTGGAATGGGAAGGAGGTAACGGGGAAGAAAGGAAGGAAGGAAGGCTCTGTCTAATTCAGGCAGGGAGATCAGACCCAGATCTCTCCATTTCTGCTAGGGAGAAAAAAATTGAAAGAGTGTCTGTCAGAGCTCAGAAAAAGTAGGAAAAAAATAATCATTTTCTGATAAACAAAAATCTCAACATCTGCATTGTAGGAGGAGAGTCTGGCGAATAGCAAAAAGGCAGAAAGAATCTGCTAGCACCTTTCCTAACGAGCAAATTTTATTAAAAGCCACAGACCTTTGTGAGCTACAGCTGATGAAAGTTCAGGCCTTTTCATAAAATATGTTGGGCGGGAAAGGTGCATTGAGACTTCTTGTAAAAATTTACAGGGCATTGGAAGTGTCCCAGAAAGCAGATAGTAAATTTTAGCTTTAACCATTTACCATCTTAAGAGGTAGTACATCTAGCTAGGAACGATGTGTTAATTCCTGATTTCAAATGTTTAAAAAGTCTAATCTTTGGTCTTGGATATCGTCAGTAAATTGAGAATGTTCATACAATTTGGAGCCCCTACAGCTGAGTTCCTTCGAATTCAGGGCAAACCAGCATTATCTTGTCTTGGAGTGAAATTATCTTTTATACTTTTTTTCTCTCTAAAGGAGAGCCTTTTAAGCTGTGATCTGTAGGTTTGTGCCAGTTCTACATTTTTATCTCCTTTGCACTGTGTAATTTTTTTTTTTACATTTTCCTTCTTTTTATAGTACACTTTGGTTCTATTTATGTCCTGGGAAATTGAACTCTCCCAAAGGATGGGAAGCAGAGTTCCTTATTCATATATCTAAAGGTGGAGAACAGGGTAGAATTCCTTCCATTTGTATCTCCTTTTCCCTTTTTCCATGCAAGTAAAGTGCCTTGGTTTTGACTGGGGTCAGAGAGAAGATGCAAACGCAGCAGTGGTGGGTTGCCAACTGGTTTACTACTGGTTCACTCATGCTCATGAGCGCATTCACATAAGAAACACTTCTGCGCAGAAGCATCCGGGGGTGTGGGCGGAGCCTCCCACCACCACCACTATCGGTTCGGCTAAACTGGGCCGAACTGGGAGCAACCGACTTCTGAAATGCAGTCACCTGAAATAAATGTGGTGGACACAATGAAGCTCAAGCTTCTATATCAAGTAGTAGATGGAACTAGTAGTGTTTCTCAACCTTGGGAATCTGTAGAGATTCTCCGTCATCCAGATCATGGTACTCCCAAAGGTGCTTTTTCAGGAGGCAACTGGACTTTCTTGATTTTTTTCTTTTGAAGATGTTTCTCTTCCCATCCAAGAAGCTTCTTCAGCTCTGAGAGGATAGTGGGGAATGGAAGGATTTATATTCCTTGCAGGCAGCTGGTCATTTGCAGCCTTTTAGAGGGTCGTGGAAGCACCTGGAGGTTTTTCTGTGTCCTCAGGGTCACCTGAGTAAGTGCTCCTGGTTCCTTTGGTCTCCAAATTTCCCTCTGGAAATCCATTCCTACTCCCACATCATTCAAAGGGCGTTTATCCCAAATTGTAAATCCTTCCATTCCCCACTATCCTGCCAGAACTGATTAGGTTAACAGATTAACAGAGTTGGAAGGGACCTTATAGGTCATCTAGTCCAACCCCCCCCCTCAAGCAAGAGCCCCTCCACCATTTCTGAAAAATGACAGTCCAATCTCTTCTTGAAAGTCTCAAGTGATGAAGGTCCCACAACTTCCGAAGGCAACTTTTGTTCCGTTAGTTGATTGTTTTCACTGTCCTTATTTCTAGGTTGAATCTCTCCTTGGTCAGTTTCCATCCATTATTCCTTATCTGGCGTTCAGGTGCTTTGGAAAATAGCTTGACACCCTCCTCTCTGTGGCAGCCCCTCAAATATTGGAAGACTGCTATCATGTCTCCCCTGGTCCTTCTCGTCACTAGACTAGCCATGCCCAGTTCCTGTAACTGTTCTTCAAATGTGCGGCTGAAGAAGCTTCTTGGATGAGAACTGAAACCTCTTCAAAAGAAAAGACAGTCCTGTTACCTCCTGAAAAAGCACCTTTGGGACAACCTTGGGAATGTTAAGATCCATGAATTTTAACTCTCAGAATCCCCCAGCCAGCATGTCAAGGATGACAAACATTGATAGACTGTAGAGACCGGGTGAATTCCTGGGGAAAGAGTTTGAAGCCTTCCACCTTTTAGGCTGCAGGTCTACCCCGTGGTTATAGTTGCATCTTTAAAAGTATTTTCAGGATAGCTCACCCTGTTTATAATTGTGGAAGCAGAATGCAACATTTTATATTTAAGGAAAACGGCTAACAACTGATTGATTGTACAAAATGTAGATTTTTTTTAGTCTGTAAAAATGGATGGAATTAAATGTTAAAAACATACAATTATTTCCCCTAGTCCAATCCTCACCACAGCCATGTGTGTGTGTGTGTGTGTGTGTGTGTGATAGACAGACAGACAGATGATAGATATAGATATAGATAGATATAGATAGAGATAGATAGAGATAGAGATAGAGATAGAGAGAGAGAGAGAGAGAGAGAGAGAGAGAGAGAGAGAGAGATACTGTAGATATAGATAGATAGATAGATAGATAGATAGATGGATGGATGGATGGATGGATGGATGGATGGATGGATGGATGGATGGATGGATAGATAGATAGATAGATAGATAGATAGATAGATAGAGATAGAGATATGCATGAAAATCAAATTCATAGAGAAGCAAAACATGTTAGGAAAAGGACATAAACCTTGAAAAATCTAACTCAAAGTAACAACCAAACAGCAAGAATAAAGCAGTGTATTTTGCAGTGGCAGTTTGTGTATGGACTACTCTATTCCACAGCTACAGGTTGTTCTTGAGTTATGACCACAACTAAGCCCAACATTTTTGTTACTAAACAAGACAAGTGAATTTTGCTCCATTTTATGATCCTTATTGGCATAGTTGTTAAGTGAATAACTGATGTTATTAAGATAGTATCACAGCTGTCAAGTGAATCTAGCTTCCCCATTGAGAATAGAATAGAATAGAATAGAACTGGAAGGGACCTTGGAGGTCTTCTAGTCCAGCCTGCTGCTCAAGCAGGAGAACCTATACCATTTCAGATAAGTGACTGTCTAGTCCTGGGGTGGCGAACCTATGTCATGCTTGCCCAAAGTGGCACGCGGAGCCATGTTGCCTGGCACGCGTGGTGTCGCCTGTTCCTCTTCCAGGTTTCTGGTGCGCATGCGCGTGTGATGATCAGCTGGCCTTTTTGCCTGTGGCAGTGCCGGAAACTGGAAGAGCTGGTCCTTCATTTTCCTGCGCAAGCATGCTTGCCGGCCAGCTGATTGTCACTCGTGCATGCGCGCCAGTAACCGGAAGACTAGCTGGCGCGCTGGAAAACAGAAGTTCATTTTCGGACACGCACATGCGCCCTGGGCAACTCCTCTTCCAGATTGCAGCCCAAATAAGTGTGCACTCCCTTTTTAGCACTCGGTGCCACTGGTCTAGTCTCTTGTTAAAAGCTTCCAGTGGTGGAGCGCCCACAATTTCTAAAGTTAGAAGTTTACTAGTTAGAAGTTTCCTAAACCTGATCACATGACCTCAGGACACTGCAACCATCCTAAATCCATGCCAGTCGCCAAACTCTGATCATGTGATGAGATGCTGCAATGGTTGTAAGTGTGAAAATAGGTCATAAATCACTTTTTCAGTGATCTTGTAACTTCAAATAACCACTAAACGAAAGGTGGTGAGTGGAGGACGACCTGTAAATAGGATTCCATTATCTGCAGTATTTGGTTGACTGTTTGCCCCGGTTTAAAGGATCATGTATCACCTGTGAATTTACAACCTCTTTTAGAGGAAAATGAATAAAATGCTGCTTCCCTGCTCTTCTTCATTTAAAAGCCCAGTGAAAAAGTTAACCTCAGTGTGATCTTCCATCCCTCCTCTTCTTGCAACATTTAAGTAATTCTGTAATAAAAATGGATTTTTAAAATTCCACTTAATGGAATAAAAATGTAATACAGTACAAATAAAAATGTAATACAATATAAATAAAAGTGTAATAAAATTATAAGATACATAATGCAGTGAAAATGTAATACTGTATAAAAATGTAATAAAATTTTAAAATATATAATGCAGTGAAAAAATGTAATACAGTATAAATAAAAATGTAATAAATATGGAATTTTCTCCGGAAGCTGGTCATGGAGGACATAGAATCTCAGAAAGGATCCAAAGTGAAAACAGTGTATTGTAGCTCCTTTCATTATGGCCCTTTTGTAGCAGGTCATAAAAATCCAAATTGCATCCACATCTATATTTGTAAAGCCCCTCCCTTTTTAACCTGAGGTAAAATGAGCCACGGTGGCGCAGTGGTTAGAATGAAGTACTGCAGGCTACTTCTGCTGACTGCCGGCTGCCGGCTGCCTGCAATTTGGCGGTTGAAATCTCACCAGGCTCAAGGTTGACTCAGCCTTCCATCCTTCCGGGGTGGGTAACATGGGGACCCAGATTGTTGGGGGCAAATATGCTGACTCTGTAAATAACTTAGAGAGAGCTGTAAAGCATTGTAAAGCAGTATATAAGTCTAAGTGATACTGCTATTGCAATTGCTACCTCTATTGCATCAAGTAATTAAGGCGCTAGGGTAGAAACCGGGAGTCTGTGAATTCTAGTCCTGCCTTAGGCGCAAAAGCCAGCTGGGTGACTTTGGGCCAATCACAAGGAGACTGTGAGTTACTGTCCCACCTTAGGCATGAAAGCCAGATGGGTGACTTTGGGCCAATCACAAGGAGATGGTGAGTTCTAGTCCCGCCTTAGGCGCAAAATCCAATTGGGTGACTTTCAGCCAATCGCAAGGAGACTGTGAGTTCTAGTCCCACCTAAAGCATGAAAATTGGCAAAGGAACTTTGAGTCAGACACTCTCTCTCAACCCAAGCCACCTCACAGGATTGTTTTTGTGGGGAAAATAGGACGAGGGAGGAAAGAGATGTATAAGGAGTGTTACTTATTTAAAAAAAAATATCTAGAATCTAAATAAAGAAAATGAAAGGAAAAGTTACTGGTGCAAACACAGCAACCAGCATAACTTTTTCAACACCCCTGGTCTGCAATTTGTCTCCTCTGGTTTGACTCCCAATTTTCTTCATAACTACCTTTGACCTTTATTAGGGGTGCTTAGAAAATAGCAATAGCCCTTAGACCAGCGATGGCGAACCTTTTATGGCTCGGGTGCCACAAGTGGGGGGAGTGCAGGGGGGTCGTGTGTGGGCGTGCCGCACCCATAATGCAATGCGTGACCCCCCCGGTGCACATGCGTGCACAACAGTGCGACCCCCCCCCCATTTTTGCATGCTTTTTTCGCCTTCCCCAGGCTCCAGAGGCTTTATAGGAGCCTGGGGAGGGCGAAAAGAGCCTCCCCCCCCCGAGGCCCTCCGGAGGCTTCAGGGACCGTCCGGAGGCTTCCCTAAAGCCCTCGGAATGCTTAAAACGACCCTCCGAGCAAACTGAAAGTGACTTCTGGTTTGCTCGGAGGATCGTTTTGAGCACTCCGAAGGCTTCACGGACCGTCCAGAGGCTTCCCTGACGCATTTCGAGCGCTTAAAATGACCCTCCGAGAAAACTGGAAGTCACTTCTGGATTGCTCAAGGGTCATTTTCAGCGTTCTGAAGGCTTCAGGGAAGCCTCCGGACGGTCCCTGAAGCCTCCGGAGGGCCTCCGGGGTGGGGGGGTGGGGGAGGCTCTTTTCGCCCTCCCCAGGCTCCTATAAAGCCTCTGGAGCCTGGGGAGGGCAAGAAATGGCTTTAAAAAAGGGTGAAATCAGCTGGCCAGCACACGCATGCATGCTGGCCAGCTGACAGGGCAGCACATCACGTGCCCTGACAAATGGCTCCGCGTGCCACCTGTGGCACACGTGCCATAGGTTCGCCATCACTGCCTTAGACTCATATACCACTTCACAGTGCTTCACAGTCCTCTCTAGGCAATTTACAGAGTCAGAATATTTGCCCTCATCCATCTTGGAGGGAAAGGAAAAGCATTTGGCAAACCGTATTTATACTGGGATAAACTAAAGCTATTTATGGTAAGAGGCAAAGCAATGACACACTAAAGGATTGATCGCTTGTGCATATCTTTATTGTTTATTGTTTTCTTGTCATAAGCTGCAATGGTCCTAGTCTGATTTAAGAAGACCTTGTGAACATTTTGTTTGGAAGCTTAGAATAGCAATAACACTCAGACTTATATACCTCTTCACAGTGCTTTATATCCCTCTCTAAGCAGTTTACAGAGTCAGCATATTTGCCCTCAGCCATCTGGGTCCTCATTTTACCCACCTCGGAAGAATAGAAGGCTGAGTCAACCTTGAGCCTAGTGAGGATCGAACTCCTGGCAGTGAGCAGAATTAGCCTGCAATACTGCATTCTAACCACTGTGCCCCCACACATCTATAAATGCAGGAATCCAAATCAAAACTTTTTAAAAAAATGCTGCACAGCATCTTTTCTTCTTGGGCCATTTTTTCCCCTGGTCTTCCCATAGGTGCATTTTTTCCCCCTGTGGGGTAACCGTTAGCATGGAAATTGATCCTGATTTCAGCTTGGATAGAACATTTTTTCCCCCGTTAGGAAAAAAATAATAAAGGACGAGGGGAATCTGGCATGCTGCCAACCGTGCTTGGTGTTGTCAAACATTCTGGCAAGCTGTGTTTCTAATTTAGACTCCAGCAACGTCTTTAGTAGGGAACCAGAAGCAGGCAGGGGAACAAAAACTTTTGTTTCGCACATGGCAGCAAGGAAAATGGCTTTTTAAGGCATCTGGACATTATATGCTGCTGGAAGGGATGTTTGAGAGCTGGGCACAGCCTCTCCAACGTAGTGGAAAGTTAGAGTTCTTTGCAAACTTCTCGCTCACATTTCTAAAGATGCATCATACCAGCTGCCTTTCTCCCATGAAACCACAACTTTCTCTGTCCCTTTCACCTCCTTGAGGGGTCTAGGACAACTCGCCATTTCAAGCTCTCCACAGCTAACTCTCCACAGACAACTCAACATAGCAAAAGCACTTAGACTTATATACCGCTTTACAGTACTTTTACAGCCCCCTCTAAGCAATTTACAGAGTCAGCCTATTTGCCCCCAACAATCTGGCTCCTCATTTTACCCTCTTCGGAAGGATGGAAGGCTGAGACAATCCTGAGCCTGGTAAGATTTGAACTGCCAAATTGCAGGCAGCCGGCAGTCAGCAGAAGTAGCCTGCAGTACTGCACTCTAACCACTGCACCACCACGGCTCAACATGGGACAATTCAATGCTATATTAATTATTCCAGTTGCTTTTATTATTGGGGACCATGTTTTTCATCAACATTATTTTAACTCTTGTATTTCTGAATGGACTTTCTCTTTCTATTATAATTGGCCATGGTTACGTTGAAAGTAATTTGACTTTTGTATTTGTTGAATTGTTCTATGGTAAGTTGTCTTGCAGTGAGTTTTCCATGGCGAGTTGTCTCCATTCCATGCTTGAGAGCAAATTCTAGTATGAGGAGAAATTCAGCCATGAGGAGAGACGTTTAAATGAGAAGAAAGGTTAAAATCTGGAAAGGCATAGCCCATCCTCGACACCCAAAGTACTAAAAGGGAAAGTAAGGGAGAAAATAGTCCTTCACCACTTCCTATTTATTAAAACAAATAGCAATGAATGAATACAAATAGTCCTCAACTTACAACTATTTGTTTAGTGACCATTCAAAGTTACAACTCGTCCCTTCGTCCTTTCTCGCCTGGACTACTGCAACGCTCTCTACATGGGGCTGCCCTTGAAGAGCACCTGGAGGCTTCAGCTGGTCCAGAATGCAGCTGCGCGGGTTATCATGGGGGTACCTAGATGCTCACATGTTACACCCCTTTTAGGCGGCCTGCACTGGTTGCCGGTTGTTTTCTGGGTGCGATTCAAGGTACTAATTATGACCCTTAAAGTGCTCCATGGCTTAGGCCCAGGGTACCTGTGAGACCACCTACTGCCATCGGTAGCCTCCCATCGTCCAGTGCGATCCCACAGAGTTGGCCTCCTCAGGGTGCCGTCGGCCAGACAGTGTCGGCTGGCGACCCCCAGGGGGAGAGCCTTCTCTGTGGGAGCGCCTTCCCTCTGGAATGAGCTGCC
This sequence comes from Natrix natrix natrix, assembly GCA_029891615.1. NCBI lineage: Eukaryota > Metazoa > Chordata > Lepidosauria > Squamata > Natricidae > Natrix > Natrix natrix. The sequence continues at coordinate 730,213 of JAKRSK010006415.1, forward strand.
CCCGGAGCTTCGCATAATCCCCGACCTCTGGTCCTTCCGATGCGCTCTAAAAAGTTGGCTTTTCCAGCAAGCTTTATATATAACGTAACACATGAAATAAATATACAATAACAAAAGCAGGTTTTCCTGCTAGCAAATACGAGGAAACACAGGCAGAGGAGAGAACAGTTTCAGTTTTGAGCAGCAGACTAGTTTAGAGCTTAGCACAGACTCAGAGCTACAGAGCTAAGCTACGCCCAGGCTCCAAACTGTTTCAGTTCCAATTGGCTGATCTTGTTACTAAGCCCTATTTCAGTTCATGAACACTACACTACACTACACACCACACACACACACACACACACACACACGTTTCTAAGAAGAAAAATGCCAATGTTGTTGCCAATATATTTAGCCAGCTTGCATCCAGGCTCAAAATTTGCGAACTTTCCTGAACTCTAGAATGTTGCCCCATGAGTGGGATTCTAAACTGTATCAGCCTTTCCTATTTCACAAACATTACTTGTGTTATAATCCCCACTTATTCCCCTTAAGCGGGTCAGTATCCTTATCCTCAAGGCAGATATAGACGAAGGAATGGGAGGCTGAGAACTTTTGCTTAAGACCTCCAACTGAGTTCACAAGACGGAAGGGATTTGGATCAGAAAGCTGGTTGTGTTTCCCAGCTTGATTTCTTTGTGGCTTTCAAGCAAACAAGAAAACAATTATCCCACGAGGGGGAAAAATAACCATCAGGGGCTGGAAGTATGAGCGCTAACAGCTGGAAACCAGGAGAGGAGGTGCCAGAAACCACATCACTCTGTGGTAGCTGCTGATTCTAGCATGTCCTGTTACAAGACATTAAATGTCAGCATGTAAATCAAAATCCCAATCAAGGAAACTGACTCCTATCCTATCGTTTCTTAAAAGCATGTCTCTCTTTCTCTCTCTCTCTGCATGTGTGTACGAATTAAAGGAAACCAAATTGATTAAGTGTTGGACAGACTTGCCCAAGGAGACAGCAGCCAAACGAGCAACATGAAACTCAAAAGTTCCTTACCTTGCCAGCCCAGTCTTGTCCCCCTGTCCATCCATCTCTGCTAATGGTCAGTGTCTGGGGAGATAGCTGATCGTTCTGCACAGATGTGGGGCTATGGTTTTTGAAAAGTTGCATCTGGGAGCTATTTAACCCAGAAGGCTACGAGTGATTAAAGAAAGGAAAAGAGGAAAGAAACCCACACTTTTTTCCATGGACAACATTCTTGGCAGAGGAGAAGGGAGGGCTGAGAGGCTGGAGCAAACCCAAGGAAGAAAAGGCTAGAATGGAAAGCAGGAATGACTCAAGGTGTTTGCCGGCGTCTCTTTCTTTGTTCTTCTGAATGCAATGGGGTGGACGTCCGTTTGGGTTTGAGAATCTGCTTTTCTGGGACAAACTTCAACCAGCGAACCAGATGATGCAAAGAAGGCCTCACTCTGGAGTCCGGACTTTGGGGAACAGTTTTTTAAAAAAAATTAAACTGTTTTTTCCCCATTTTATTTCACAATTCATCTTTGCAACATTTCCACATCGGTAAAACTCCATTATATCCTTTTTGTCTGTACATGTATACATATATTTTTTATACATTTTTATCTACTAAGACCGTGTTTCCCTGAAAATAAGACAGGGTCTTATTTTATTTTGACCCCCGAAATAAGCACTTGACCTTATTTTCGGGGAGGTCTTATTATTTCTGAGGTGCAGGAAGCGGTGAGTGTGGTCACCTCATGGCTGCTGCTGTGTTGCAATATTTTTGGGGAGGGCTTAATTTCTGGGGAGGGCTTATTGTAGTGCTCAAAAACCCGATTGGGCTTATTATCTGGGAAGCTCTTATTTTCAGGGAAACAGTGTATGTTAATTCATCTACACTCCATCTTATATCCATGGATATGTACTTATATTTCTTCTATACACGTAACTCTTTCAATGGGCTAATTTCTATACAATACATCTTATATCTATCTATCTACATATATTCTTCTTATACCTATTATTCTGTACTATTTTATATACAATATATCTTACAATCCCCCCGTCTTATTTATTTATGCGGTTTTATGATTGTTTTCTGATTTCTTAATCTTTCTTCCCTTGATGCTTTCTTATTCTTTACATCTTTCCTTAAGCCATTTGTATCATAAATTCCATACTAAGTAATAATCAAATTCCCTTTTATTTTTTATTTCTTTTGTGAGCCTGCCCATCTCAGCGCAGTCTAAAAATTGTTTTTTATCACATTTTCTTCCGATGGTATATTTTTTTGTTCTTCCCGTTTTGTGCGTATAGGATTCTTGCTGCATTTATGACATGTAGTATTAAGTATTGAATTTTTTTCTCATAGTTCCCTGTAATTATCCCTAATAAAAATAATTCTGGTTTCAGCTCTATTGATTGAGTAATTACCTCCTCCAGCCAGTTTTTTATTCTTATCCAATATTTTTTTGCTGCTGTACACATCCACCACATATGATGATATGTTCCGTGGGCCTCGCTAAATTTCCAACAATCCGGAAACATTTTTGCTCTTCTCGGCATCTGTAGAACATTTTGTATAAGTTTTTCTCTGTAAGTTGTTGCCATTGTTAGTGTGTAATTTTTTCCCAGAGGTTTTGCAAGTCCAGTGTCCTTTCAGGAAGGAGGCTTAGTGGACTTTGGCTGTCTTCCAGATTTCCATAAGAAGTAGCAGGATTATTTTACACCCCATCTTCTGAGTGCTGGTATGTAAAGGCTCAGCCAGAGGCATGCTGGGTTCTTATATATCATTGTTGTGTAGGAAATTAGCACCCACCACTCTCCTAGGAAAACGATATAGTTTAGGAAATATTAAAAGGGCAGAATATTTCCTCTAAAAGGGAGGCAAGAAATTCAGCCCTCCCCCGCCTTTGTCAATGGGCAATTCATGGCTTCCATGACAGCCATGGGCCTGACCCAACTAATTCAGGGCCCCACACATGAAGGCGGCCACACACTGGACCTTATCTTTGTATCTGAACAGTGGACGAGTGATCTGGGAATAGGGGATTTAGAGATTATGCCCCTGTCATGGTCAGATCACTCATATCTCCAGCTCGACTTCCCTGGCGCTACCCTCCACCGCGAGGAGGCGGAACCAGTATGTTCAAGCTGGTACCGCCCCAAGCACTTGATGGAACCGGATAGGTTCCAGGCGGAGCTTGGGCCGTTACCTGTAGTCCTAACCCGCGCTCGGTCGGAGGACCTAGTCGACGCCTGGAATAGGGCGACGGCGGGGGCCTTAGACCGGGTCGCGCCTCTGCGACCTCTCCTGCGGCAGCGAGCCACCCGGGCCCCTTGGTATACCGAGGAGCTCAGGGTGATGAAGCGCCATAGGAGACGTCTAGAGAGCAGGTGGAGGTCCTCACGCTCCGAATCTGACCGAACACAGGTAAGAGCCTTTTTACGGACTTACCTTGTGGCATTGAAAGCGGCCAAACGTAGGCATTGTGCCGCTCTCATTGCGTCTGCGGATAACCGCCCTGCCGCCCTGTTTAGGGTGACCCGCTCTCTCCTGTTGCAGGAGACGCGGGAGGCGCCCTTGCAGGGAAGAGCAGAGGAGTTTGGAGAATATCTGCAAGACAAAATCGATCAGATCCGGAGCGGGTGGACCTCCGTCAGTGGACCAGACGAGCCGCCAACAGCGAGTCTTGAGAGACCACTCTGGGAGGAGTTTGACTCTGTTGCCCCCGAGGATTTGGATAGGTTACGTGGACGGCTGCGACCCACCACTTGTTTAACGGACCCGTGCCCCTCCTGGCTGGTACTGGCAGCCTGGGAGGTGACACGAGGCTGGCTCCTGGGCCTGGTGAGCGCATCACTGGGTGAGGGATACTTACCAACCGCCTTGAAAGAGGCGGTGGTGAGACCCTTGCTCAAGAGGCCTTCGCTCGACCCAATGGAGCTAGCTAACTATCGTCCAGTCTCCAACCTCCCCTTTGTGGCGAAGGTTGTTGAGAATGTGGTGGCGCAGCAGCTCCCGCAACACCTAGACGAATCCGATTATCTAGACCCACGCCAGTCCGGCTTCCGACCCGGGCACAGCACCGAGACAGCCTTGGTCGCGTTGGTCGATGATCTCTGGAGGGCCAGAGATAGGGGTTGCTCCTCTATCCTGGTCCTATTAGACCTCTCGGCGGCTTTTGATACCATCGACCATGGTATCCTATTGCGCCGGTTGGAGGGGATGGGAGTCGGAGGCACCGTTTTGCGGTGGTTCGGCTCCTACCTCTCCGACCGGAAGCAATGTGTGTTGACAGGGGGACAGAGGTCATCCCTGAGGCCACTCACTTGTGGGGTGCCACAGGGGTCGGTCCTCTCGCCTCTCCTGTTCAACGCATATGTGAAGCCGCTGGGTGAGATCATCCGTGGTTTTGGGGTTGAGTACCATCTCTACGCTGATGATACTCAGCTGTATATTTCAACCCCAAACCACCCCAACGAGGCTGTCGAAGTGATGTCCCGGTGTTTGGAGGCCGTCGGGGTCTGGATGGGGGACAACAGACTCAAACTCAACCCCTCCAAGACCGAGTGGCTGTGGTTGCCGGCACCTCGGTTCAGCCAGCTGACTCCATCGCTGGCCATAGGGGGCGAACAGTTGTCCCCTGTGGAGCGGGCGCGCAATTTGGGTGTCCTCCTTGATGCCCGGCTGTCAATGGAGGACCATGTGGCAGCCGTGGCAAGGGGGGCATTCCACCAGGTTCGCCTGGTGCGCCAATTGCGCCCCCTACTGGACCGGAGTGCCTTGCGCACGGTCACTCATGCGCTGGTGACGTCTCGCCTGGACTACTGCAACGCCCTCTACATGGGGCTTCCCTTGGGACGCGTCCGGAGACTGCAGCTAGTTCAGAACGCAGCCGCGCGGGTTATTATGGGAAGTACCCGTTACTCCCACGTAACACCTCTCCTGCGCGAGCTGCACTGGCTACCTGTAGCCTTTCGGGTGCGTTTCAAGGTATTGATCACCATCTTTAAAGCGCTCCATGGCGGAGGACCTAGTTATCTGCAGGATCGCATCCTACCACACACGTCCCTGCGACCTATCCGCTCACACAGGGAGGGCCTTCTCCTGGTGCCGTCCGCTAGGCAATGCCAGCGGGCGACACCTAGGAGTAGATCCTTCTCTGTGATGGGCCCAACCCTCTGGAATGACCTCCCCCCCGACATTAGAACTACTACTGACCTCCGCTCCTTCCGACAGAAACTGAAGACACACCTGTTCCGACTGGCTGGTTTGGCATAATTTACAACGTCTACCCCCCCTGGCATATACTTTTTACTGGCTTTTAGAGGGATAATGTATAAATTGTATGATATTTTAAATTTTATATTGTTTATTTATTAGCTGTACAGTTTTGGTCTATTTTATCCTCCTCCTATGCATACATGTATTTTATTTGGTGTTTTTTAATACGGACTGTACACCGCCCCGAGTCCCTTTCGGGAGAGGGGGCGGTATATAAGTGCTAATAATAAATAAATAAATAAATAAATAAATAAATAAATTAAGACCTGAGCCAATCTATTCTACATAACAAAGACCTACCTCCTTCAGGCAGAGCCATAATAGGAATCCCAAAGCCTTTTCATTATGTCATCACTCAGCAAGGCTCAACCAAGCCTGGGACTCAGGAAAGCCTACAGAGTTGCCCCTGCATGGCCCCATGGGAGTCCGACAACCAATCAGAATACAAGCTCAAATTCAAAAGCCCAGAGAGGGAATAAAACCCAGGCACTCTCAGCATCTCTTCCCTTTTTTTTTGCCCAGGACCTCAAGCCATGGGATCCTGTCCACCATTAAACCATCTTTCCAATCAGCCACCATGTTTCCAGTGTCTTTCTCCCTACTTGAAACTGAACCCAGAAGCTTCCAAAAATTGCACATAGCTTAGAGAAGCAGAGAATAAATATTCCCAAAGATTGTGAGGAAGAATTTGCAGAAGACAAAACTCTTTGCAGAATTTGAAGAAGACAGATGTGGAAGTTAAGGATGCAATATTATACTGTAAGGATCCCAGGCCTCTGTCTTTCTTTCATAGGCCTTTTGCCCTGGGCCATGTCATGGTTCGAAATGGTAGTGATTGGGAGGGTAGCGGGGATTGTGATGCTGTGGTGCTCATTCCATCAATTGCTGCTGGTGTTGCTAATGTTGAGGTATCCAGGTTGCAGGATAGGAACATCGGAAGCAGTACTTCCCTGCCTTGGCAATTTAAAGATATGTGGACTTCAACTCCCAGAATTCCCTAGGCAGCCATGTGAGTTAGAGTCCGCATATCTTAGGCTTGGTTTTCACAAAATTGCCAATGTTGGAAGAAAAATCCAGGTCCAGTTCCAAGCCGGGAATAAAATGGAGGCTGCTTAAGAAAGCAAGGTCCATTTTATTGATGGGCAGAACCAACACACACATACGCACACACAGCCTGCAGTTCTGGAACAGTTGACAAAATGGAGTTGAGACTGGGTGGGGTTTTTTCCAATATTTTCTTGATTCCTAAGGGGTCATGTAGGGGTCATGGCTGGCTCTATAGGCAAAAGGGGAAATGCAAATCCTAGGTGTTTGTTTGAGCTAATCTTGTCAACGTTTGTCTTGTCTAATTGTATTGCTTATCTGGAGTCTCTGTCTGACCCAGTCTTTCTGAATGGATTACAAAATCTGCATTTCTAAAAGCTGGCCTCCTCGGTTTTTGCTTGGGACAGGGTGACTGGGGCTGGTTTCTCCTTTTGGGGGAAATCTTCTATCTTGCCTTTTTAATATTCCTCAAAATATTTCATTCTCTCGGAGTGTGGGTGGGTGCTGACTTTCTACACCAAGGCTAAGAAGCAGTGATCTGGGAAGCGATGGCTTCATATTTGAGGGAGTCGTGAAATTACTTTGGTTAGAGGTCAACTAGCTTTGGCAGATCTTGAAGAAATGCTCAACAGGATTGAACTGGTCCATACAGGTAGTCCTCAATCTAGTCCTCATTTAGTGACTGTTCAAAGTTGCAATGGCACTGAAAAAAAGTGACTTACGACCGTTTTTCACACTTACAACTGTTGCAGCATCCCTGCAGTCATGTGATCAAAATTCGGATGCTTTGGTTCACATTTAATGTGGTGTCCCAGAGTTCCGTGATTGACTTTTTCAACCTTCCGACAAGCAAAGTCAACAAAGAAGTCAGATTCACCTAACAACCATGTTACTAACTGAACAAGTGCAATGGTTCACTTAACAACCGTGGCAACAAAGTTGTCAGGAAATGGCCCAAAGTTCACTTAACAAATATTTCACTTAGCAACAGAAATTTTGGGCTCAATTGTCGTATTGAGGACTGGCTGTACATACATTAATCGAACATTAACGATTTACATACATTAACTCACCTGGCTGAATTCACAAAACATAGTAAGCCACTCCTTCCTGGATACAACCCAGTTTAATCTTAGCTAGGATCAGCCTGTTGTGTAGATGTACTTGGAAGTCAAACTGAAGGGGTTAAGCACAGTGGGTTCTTGTAGTTACTAGCAGAGAGGAGGCTGCTTGAGGCTTTTAATGTCTTTATCCAACATATATTTTGGAGATGCTTAGAGCAATTACCAGCACATGGATTTTTATTGGGTTGCAACCATAAAGAGGCCACAGGGATTCTACCCAAAAATATGAGATTAATGTAGGAACTGGATATATCCATGTGTTATGGAATAGGATAAAAAAGGCCCAGAGAAGGGGGATAAACAAAGCTGATGGGAAACATTTTCTTTGATTCATGTAGAGCGTGTGGAAAAATTTGGAGACCGAGAAGAGAAAATATGGGATGGAAACATTGCAAAGGCGGCCCATTGCTCTCTGCTCACGAGGGGAAGTTGAATCTTCTCCTCATAATTTACACCTTGTCTACAAAGGGCCCCAGAGCACCAGGGAAGCTGCAGCAAAGATAATAATAACAATAAAATCAGGTGCCGTCAGATAAAATACGGTCTGGGTGTAAGATGCAAGAAGATGAGTTGGGGTCCACGTGGAGACCACCTGGTTTCATTGTCCTTGTTGAGGGGATACAGACCAAAATGGGAGGTGGGCCCTCAATTCCACGTCCAGATGGGGAGAAATACGTGTTTCTGATTTAAAAATTGGAAGGGCTGGCATGCAGGGGTGAGCTTCAAAAATTTCAGCAATGGGTTCTCTGCCTGGTTGCTTGGTGGGCGTGGCCATGGTGGGTGTGGCCTCCTGCACCAGGGTGGGAGGTTCGCCTTCCCTAGGCTCCAGAGCAGTGGTGGGTTCCTGCCGGATCGCACCGGATCACGCACTCCCTTTCGGCGCTAAACCCGGAAGTACGGTCTTGCCCCGCCCCTGGCGACGCGACGACGCTTGCCTGCGCTCCACCAGCTCGGCTGGGACCGGAGACGTTTCTCTGCTCAGCAATGTCTTCAGTGGAGCGGTGGCAGCCTGGCAGGCTGAGCCTGCGTCCCTTTCAGGCGCTCCGCTCCGCTGAGGAAACGTCTCTGTTCCCAGCCGAGCTGGTGGAGCGCAGGCAAGCGTCGTCGCATCACCAGGGGCGGGGCAAGAACGTACTTCCGGTTTCAGCACCAAAAGGGAGCGCGCGATCCTGTGCGATCCGGCAGGAACCCACCACTGCTCCAGAGGATTTCTTCGAGTCTCTGGGAGGGTGAAAACTGCCTCTCACGGGCTCTGGAGGCCCTCTGGAGGCCAGAAATGGGACTGTTTCTGGCCTTTTGGAACTCCCGGGAGGCCCGTTTCCCACCCTCCCCGAGCCTCTGTGCGGGCCCTGAACCTATCTCGTATCCAAAACGGGCCGCGTGGAATCTCCTGGGAAGGAAAGGATGGGGTGGGAGGAGTGGGGCAGGGTGGGCTGGGCCAGCCAGGGATGGGATTTGGAGGTTCTCCAAACCAACCATAGCCTTAGCTACGGGTTCTCCCGAACCTGGGCGAACCCGTAGCAGCCCACCCCCGCTGGCATGTCACCTGAGTGTTTGGACCTCCTGGGGCAGGAGAAAAAAAGGATTGAGAAGCCTAGAAGGGAAGATGAATGGCGCAGGCCTTTTCAGTCCCGCCCTGAGAATGCATCGATGGCGCTTCTCCTATCTCTGCTATGAGGCCGATCAAATAATTCAGAGTGTGAACTGACATGGGAAACCTTGTGGAAGGAGGTTCTTCACCAACAACAACTGGAGAGGATGTGGAAATCTGGACTGAGCAACTCCAGGTTTAAAACTTCGAACCTCCCAGTTCAGCTCTATGTCATTCTCTTTGGTTTGGTAATTGTTCTTCTTCCGTTCCATTTTTATTCCTTTCTTTGTCTCAGAAATGTAATATATCAGTCACTTTCCCCTTCTTGCTTTTTTTAAAAAAATAGAAAGGTGGGATGGGACTGGGAACAGCCAGTTTCAGAACCTCAAGCAACAAGGTTGGAAAAGGTATGGGTCAAAAAAGTCAAGATGGTGAAAAGTCAGTTTGGTGCATTGGTTAAAGCCCTGGCCTAGAATGCAGGAGACTATGAGTTCTAGTCCTGTTTTAGGCATGAAAACGGGCTGTGTGACTTTGGACCAATCACCAGGAGACTATGAGTTTTAGTCCCGCCTTAGGCATGAAAATTGGCTGCATGACTTTGGGCCAATCACAGGAGACTGTGAGTTCTTTGGGCCAATCACCAGGAGACTATGAGTTCTAGCCCCACCTTAGGCATGAAAGCCAGCTGGTTGACTTTGGGCCAATCACAGGAGACTATGAGCTCTAGCCCCACCTTAGGCATGAAAGCCAGCTGGTTGACTTTGGGCCAATCACAGGAGACTGTGAGTACTTTGGGCCAATCACCAGGAGACTATGAGTTCTAACCCCGCCTTAGGCATGAAAGCCAGCTGGTTGACTTTGGGCCAATCACAGGAGACTATGAGTTCTAGCCCCACCTTAGGCATGAAAGCCAGCTGGTTGACTTTGGGCCAATCACAGGAGACTATGAGTTCTAGTCCCGCTGTAGGCATGACTTTGGGCGAATCACCAGGACACTGTGAGTTCTAGTTCTATCTTTAGCATGAAAGCCAGCTCGGTGACTTTGAGCCAATCACAGGAGATTATGAATTCTAGTCCCCATCTTAGGCATGAAAGCCGGCTGGCTGACTCTGGGCCAGTTCCTTTCTCTCAGCCTACCCCACCTTACAAGGTTGTTGTGCAGAAAATATGTTACCTATGTTTGCTGCCTTGAGTTACTTAGAAAGTGATAACGGCAGGATAAAAATCAAATAAATAAGATACATAACTAAAAATGCACATTAAAAAAGGGGTCAGGTTTTGATTGCACAATTATGATCAACATGATTTTTTTTCCCTACCCAACTCCAACTTCCATTCCCCATCATCCAGTCAGGACTGAAGAAGCTTCTTGGATGAGGAGTGAAACTTCTTCAAAAGAAAAAAAAACAGAAAGTCCAGTTGCCTCCTGAAAAAAGCACCTTTGGGACAACCATGAACTGAATGACTGAGAATCTCTACAGAGGTCCATGAATACTGCACAATGCTACTTGAAGGAAAGGTAAGGTCTTAGTAGAACAAATATAGGTCATAATAGAAGTATTTACAAGGCCATGCAGGAAGCCATTCATAATTAAGATCTAGTTAATCCACAGCTTTTAAGGACCAGCTATTCCTCCTGCGGCCCCTTTCCAGTCCTGCTTTAGAGCTTGTGATCCTTAAGAGAGAACGCACATCAGATTCCTGCTCCATCCAAATCCAGATTCCTTTCCATTACAAGCAAGGTCTTTTCTTGTGGAAGGCCTGCCACGGAGTAGCCCACCCATCTTGTTGTGAAAAATAGCAAAAATGCTTTTTTTCCAAAGAGTGGCGGTCTTAGTGGTTAAACACTGTGTACCCACAAATTATCCTCCTTAATTTGACTCAGTTACAGCACGCATCCCATGCTTGTGCCTCTACGAGCAAAGTCCATTAAACTATATCTGCCCACTCCTCTGATTTGGCTGGACTGCTATGCTTTAAGTAGGTCATTCCACTTGGATGATCCATCACAGTCACACCTGAGTAGCATCTTAGTCCTTGCTGATGTTGTCATAGTGATGAGAGCAAAAACAGAAGTATCAAAACCATCTGGGAACCACGGTTCTCTCTCTCTTGAAGGCAGCTGGGGAGCGTAGTTGAGAAGGACAGAGCAGTGCTTACTCATTTTTGACTGTTCCTCTGAACCAAACCACTCGTTTTAAGGCAGGGGTGTCCAAACTTGGGAACTTTAAGACTTGTGGACTTCAATTCCCAGAATTCCCCAGCCAGTGCTGGCTGGGGAATTCTGGGAGTTGAAGTCCACAAGTCTTAAAGTTCCCAAGTTTGGACACCCCTGTTTTAAGGGATAGCAATAGCACTTAGACTTATATACCGTTTCATAGTGCTTTACGGCCCTCTCTAAGTGATATTACAGAGTCAGCATATTGGCCCCCAACAATCTGCGTCCTCATTTTACCCACCTGGGAAGGATGGAAGGCTGAGTCAACCTCGAGCCTGGTGAGATTCGATCTGCCAAACTGCTGGCAGCCGGTGACCAGCAGAAGTAGCCTGCACTACTGCACTCTAACCGCTGCGCCATCAGTGGTGCTTGGACTCTGCTTCAGAATTGCAACTACTGATTGGAGATGTCGCTGCTAGTTTTGAAGCCGACTTCCAGAGGTTCAATGTCTGGAAGATCCTTTTTTTTTAAGGAGGAACCTGGACAGAGGAGGAGGAGGAGCAGTAAGCATAGCCACCAAGGAGACATCTTGAGGGGGAATGTGCAATGAGACAGGGAAAACCCATATTAGGAAGGTGGCTGTTGAGATTGTCAAGGAAGATGATGGAGGATTTTATTTCGCTGAAACAATTGAAAATACTTGTAGCTCGGGGTTTAGATTTCAGATACAAACACAGATTAACAGAGTTGGAAGGGATCTTTTTGGTCATCTAGCCCAACCCCGTTAGCCAAGCAGGAAATGCTACACTATTTCTGACAAATGGCAGACTAATCCCTTCTTGAAAGCTTCCAGTGATGAAACTCCCACAACTTCTGAAGGCAACTTCTGTTCCATGGGTTGATTGTTCTCACTGTCAGAAAATTCCTCCTTATTTCCAGGTTGAATCTCTCCTTGTTCATCCATTATTCCTTGTTTGGCCTTCAGATGCTTTGGAAAATTGCTTGACCCCTTCCTCTCTGTGGTGGCCCCTCAACTATCAGAACACAGCTATCATGTCTCCCCTGGTCCTTCTTTTCTCTAGACTGGACAGGGACATGCGGTCAGGGGAGGCAGGGGAGGCAGAGAAGGGAAAAGGGAAAAGGCGCTGAGGAGCCTTCTGCACACGTGGGCCGGGAATGGGACCACATGTGCAGGAGGCTCCTCTAGCCTCAACCTCTCTCCTGCACACGTGGTCCCATTCCCCACCTTCCTGAGTCAACATGAAAGGGGCCGCGGAGTGTGAGCCGCGGTCCCGCGGAGCGCACTCCGTGGTCCCCTTCATGTTGATTCAGGAGTCAGGAAGGAGGGGAATGGGACCACGTGTGCAGGAGGCTGAGGCAGCTTCAGCCTCCTGCACACGTGGTCCCATTCCCCGCCTTTCTGAGTCGACATGAAGGGGACCGCGGCTCACGCTGATGACGTCACCAGCCTCACCAGCCATAAACTTCACCGCACGTCACTGAGACTGGACATACCCAATTCCTCACCGTTCTTCATATGTTTAAGTCTCCAGTCCCCTAATCATCTTGGTTGCTCTTCTCTGCACTTTTTCTAGAGTCTCAGCATCGTTTTTATAGTGTGGTGACTAAAACTGTCTTGTAAGGAGAAGAGGACATAAAAAAAACTCTGCTGCTGAGCTTACCTAGTGTGGTAACGAGACATTTAGAAACTAAATTGAAATAAGCTTGGAGAGCTCATTTTCCAGCCCTGGTGTCATGCAGAGGTCAAATCCTGTTCTTATACTAAATACAGGTAGATCTTGACTTAGAGCCATTCATTTAGCGACCCTCCAAAGTTACAAGAGCCCTGAAAAAAAGTCTTATGACTTATGTTTTTCACAATTCTGACCACTGCAACCTCCCCTTGGTGATGTGATCAAAATTCGGACACTTGGCAACTGGCTCAAAAAAAGAAAACCCAAGAAAGTCCAGTTGCCTTTTGGAAAAGCACCTTCGGGAGAGTACGCAAATCCTCTTTAGACAGCAGTGACTCAGTGGCTAAGATGCTGAGCTTGTCGATCAGAAAGATTAGCAGTTCGGTGGTTCGAATCCCTAGCACCGTATAACGGAGTGAGCTCCCGTCACTTGTCCCAGCTTCTGCCAACCTAGCAGTTCGAAAGCACATTACAAATGCAAGTAGAAAAATAGGGACCACCTTTGGTGGGAAGGTAACAGCGTTGAGTTTACCTTTGGCATTTAGTCATGCTGGCCACATGACCACAGAGACATTTGTTTGTTTGTTTGTTTGTTTATTGGGCTTATATGCCGCCCTTCTCCCAAAGGACTCAGGGCGGCGTACAACATTAAAAAAACACATATCACAAAAGTTAAAAAGAAATTAGATAGAGTATCCAAAAACAAACCCAATTAATATGAACAATAACATTTTTTAAATTGGATTAAAATTAACAATTAAATCAATCATTTATTTTATTTTGTTCAGGAGAGGCCGGCTTGCTGGAAAAGCCAACTTTTTAGGGTGTGTCGGCAGGAGTGGAGATCGGGGATTATGCGAAGCTCCGGGGGCAGCTCATTCCAGAGGGAAGGCGCTCCCACAGAGAAGGCTCTCCTCCTGGGGGTCGCTGGCTGACACTCTCTGGCCGACGGCACCCTGAGGAGGCCAACTCTGTGGGATGGCACTGGACGGTGGGAGGCTACTGGTGGCAGTAGGTGGTCTTGCAGGTACCCTGGGCCTAAGCCATGGAGCGCTTTAAAGGTCATAATTAATACCTTGAATCATACCCAGAAAACAACCGGCAACCAGTGCAGGCCGCCTAAAAGGGGTGTAACATGGAAGCACCTAGGTACCCCCATGATAACCCGCACAGCCACATTCTGGACCAGCTGAAGCCTCCTGGTGCTCTTCAAGGGCAACCCCCTGTAGAGAGCATTGCAGTAGTCCAGGCGTGAATGTCTTCAGACAGCGCTGGCTCTTCAGCTTTGAAACGGAGATGAGCACCGTCCCCTAGAGTCAGGAACAACACTGGTCCCGCCATAGCCATGAAAGCCAGTTGGGTAACTTTGGTCCAATCACCAGGAGATGTGAGTTCTACTTCTGCTATAGCGGTGAAAGCCAACTGGGTGATTTTGGGCTAGTCACTCTCTCTCAGATGAACCCACCTGGCAGGATTGTTGTTATGGGGAAATAGGAGGAGGAAAGAATGTTTAACTTATTTATAAAAATAAAGGCAGAATGAAAATAAGCAAATAAATAATTAAAAACATTTAAAAATACTTTTTTCTTGTCCTTTTACACCTTGGGCTGGATCTGAGAACTGCACCTCTATTTTAGAAGTAATATCGTTGTCCGGTTAGCCAAACAAGCATGTCTCTTGCCACCTTTACTCTACTGCGTTTGCTACAGATTAGAAGACCAGTGTGCAAAATTAGTGTTATAGTTACGGTGGTACGGCGTGAATCTGAACAATGAGCCATTAGCTACCAATTTAAATGCATGAGTGGCATCCGTGGAGAAAGTGTTAAGTCACTTTGGGAAAGAGATTGCTTGGCCGTCTCCAAGCTAAGCTTTTATATTTAGATGTCAGGGGCTCTGCGTTAGAGGCAGGAGTTAACATCTCACTCTGTCAACATTTTCATAATTTCACATTTCAGCACATAAAACCGCGAAGTGCAGTTTCCTGACAATTCTGGGTCAAGCGAACAGGTTGGTCAGCAGTTTAGTTCCAGGACTGATGCAAAATCGAGCTCTCTTAAGTACCTGTCTTATGTAACCAAAGGTTAGCAGGGCTTTTAAGGTGTAGCTGTGGCTGCCACCTTAACATTGGATACCTCTGTAAGATGGACCTCTAGACTCCCTCTGAGCATATCCAGTGAGGAGAGGAGAGGCCGTTACTGTGCTTCTCCGAAAATAAGGACCACAAATATAACAACTCAAAAAACAACAAAACAAAACACAAACCTACGAAAACCACAACAAACCACCACCACAACACAAACACACAACACACCCACCCAACCAACACCACAACACCAACCAACCCACCCCCCCCCCCACCCCCCCCCCCCCCCCCCCCCCCCCACCCCCCCCCCCCCCCCCCCCCCCCCCCCCACCCCCCCAAAACAAAACACCCAAAACACAACCACAACCCCCCCCCCCCCCCCCCCCCCCACCCCCCCCCCCCCCCCACCCAACCCCCCCCCCCCCCCCCCCCCCCCCCCCCCCACAAACACAAAAAACCAACACCAACCCCCCCCCCCCCCCCCCCCCCCCCCCCCCCCCCCCAACCCACCAACACCCCCCCCCCCCCCCCCCCCCCCCCCCCCCCCCCCCACCCCAAAACCCCCCCCCCCCCACAAAAAAACCCCACCCCCCCCCCCCCCCACCAAACCCCCCCCCCCCCCCCCCCCCCCCCCCCCCCCCCCCCCCCCCCCCCACACCCACCCACCCCCCCCCCCCCCCCCACCCCCACCCCCACAACCCCCACCCCCCCCACCCCCCCCCCCCCCACCCCCCCCCCCCCCACCCCCCACCCCCACCCCCCCCCCCCCCACAACCCCACCACCCCCCCCCCCCCACCCCCCCCCCCAACAACCCCCCCCCCACCCCCCCCAACCCCCCCCACCCACCAACCACCCACCCAACCACCCCAACCAACACCACACCCAACACCACAACCCAAACACACCCCACAACCACCACACCAAACACACACAACCCAAACCCCCACCCCCCCCACCACAACCAACACAACACCCCCAAACACAACACCCCCACCAACAACCACAAACAACCCACCCACCCACAAACCACAACCCACCAAACACAACCCCACCCCCCACCACACCCCACCAACCACAATACCCCAAAATCAAAAACAAACAAAAACAACAAACCAACACCACACAAAAACACCACAAACAAACACCAAAAAACACCAACAAACCAACACAAACACCCAAACAACAAAAAAAAACCACAAAACACCCCAACACCACCCAACAAACACAAACACAAACAAACAAAAAAACAAAACAACACCAAACACACCACAACAAAACACAAACAACAACCAAAACAAACACAAACACAAACCCAACAACCCAACACAAACACAACCAAAACACCAAAACACCAAACAAAACAAACAACCCAAAAACACAAAAACACAAACAAACAAAACAAACCCAAAAAAACCACACAAAACACAACCAACAAACAAAAAACAACCAAACAAAAAACCACAAACAAAAACAACACAACAAACACAAAAAAAAACACCACAAAAAAAACCAAACAAAAAACAAAAAAAAAACAAAAACCACCAAAAAACATTATAAAAACAATACACCCCACCAAACCACAACAAAACAAACACTCACATATAAAATACCAACAAAACCACCACACACCAAACACCCCCCCCCACCCCACAACCCAACCCCCCAACAACACCCCCCACCACCACCAAACCAACCCCCCCCCCCCCCCACCCCACCCCCCCCCCCCCCCCCCCCCCACCCCCCCCCCCCCCAACCAAACCCCCCCCCCCCCCCCCCCCCCCCCCCCCACCACCCCCCCCACCCCCCACCCCCCCCCCCCCCCCCCCCCCCCCCCCCCCCCCCCCCCCACTTCCCCCTTACAACAAAACTTTTTTCCATAATTGTGTATAGACCCCCCCCTCACCCCCCCCCACTCCTGCCCAACTCTATCTATCCCTAATCTCTCTCTCGACTCACAAGATTCAATATAGACTCTCCGCTTCTTTACTCATCGGCACATAAACATATCAATAACTCTCACATACAACCTCCCCCCCTTTGTGCCACATAGTTGTGCCGTGTGTACGGTATACACCTTCCCCTCCAAAGTTCAGATCTATATTTTGATACGCCCGCGTGCCCTCATCCTACCACTTACTTCCCACCTCTTATACCCTAGAGAGATCCTCTTCCCAGACCTATCCATCCCCATACCCCATTACCTACTACTTTTCCCCACGCCCCCCCCCACACACCCCCACTCAACCAAAAACCCCATCCCCATTTCTGTTTATCTTCAACCAAAGTGTGTGTGTGTGTGTGTGTGTTTTACTTTACAACACAATTTTCCCCCTATACCCCACCTCTCACTTCCAACCCAAACTTTAATTCCCCATTTTCAACTATACACACACTACACAACCTCCCCACGTGTAACATCCAATTCCTCTTCGCGCCCACACTCACACATTCCTCATCCCCATTCCCCTAATCCCCCCCATACCCCCCCCCAACCCCCAACAAACCCCACCCACCCCCCAACAAAACCAATAATACCACCCCCCCCCAACAACAACCCCAAAAATTACAAAAAAAAAACCCCAACACACCCACCCCCCAACCACAAAACACAACTCACAAATACATCCTTCCCCAACACCCCCCCCATCCAATTACCCATTATATAATTAATTCCCTAATAAACAAAACCTGTGTCTCACTCACTCACTCACTCCTCACTCACTCACTCACTCACTCACTCACTCACTTCACTCACTCACTCACTCATATCACTCATACTCATCACTCACTCACTACTCACTCACTCACTCACTCACTCACTCACTCCTCACTCACTCACTCACTCACTCACTCACTCACTCACTCACTCACTCACTCACTCACTCACTCACTACTCACTCACTCACTCACTCACTCACTCACTCACTCACTACTCACTCACTCACTCACTCACTCACTCACTCACTCATCACTCACTCACTCACTCACTCACTCACTCACTCACTCACTCACTCACTCACTCACTCACTCATCACTCACTCACTCACTCACTCACTCACTCACTCACTCACTCACTCACTCACTCACTCACTCACTCACTCACTCACTCACTCACTCACTCACTCACTCACTCATCACTCACTCATCACTCATCACTCACTCACTCACTCACTCACTCACTCACTCACTCATCACTCACTCACTCACTCACTCACTCACTCACTCACTACTCACTCACTCACTCAACTCACTCACTCACTCACTCACTCACTACATACTCACTCACATCACTCACTCACTCACACTACAACACCCACACACCACCCCCACCCACCCACCCCACACCCACACACCAACCCACACACCAACACCACAACACACCCACCCACAACACCACCCACACACCCACCCACCAACCCCACCCCACCCCCACCCACCACCAACACCACCCCATCACACAACCCCCAACCCCACCCCCCCCCCACCCACCCCCCACCCACCACCCCCCAAACCCCAATCCATACCCCCAACCCACCCCCCCCCCAAACCCCCAACCCCCCCCCCCCCCCCACCCTCCAAATAACACAAAAACCCACCTCTCACACCCAAAAAACCTCATAAACAATTACCCAATTCAAATTACCAAATCCAATCCATCCTCTCAACTACTTACCACCACCTTAACTAAAATGTCCAAAATATCATCCAAACCAAATCCCCTAAGAGAAAAATCTTTCTTGTATAAAAAACATCCTAACATTTTTAATCATAATTTCTGTGTATCTCCCAACATCGCCACCCCGAAACCCAATATAACATATTATTCCCAATAAAATAAGACCTTTTCTTATTTATCCCATATTTGACCCCCCCCCCCCAAATTTATATTTTCCTAAAATCGGGAAACGGCGGCACTAATGGTTTGGCGGTTGCCGTGCTTCTGCTGGCCCCTGCCACTCTTGAAGGGGGCACCCCAACAAACCGGGGGCACAGCCTCAGGGGCAAACTTGGCCTCGTGTTGCTCGCTGCCCCCTCCCACCCCCCCCTTTTTCTTTTTTTTTTTTTTTTTTTTTTTTATCGCAGCAGCGCAACAAAGCCGCCATGAGGTGACCACGCTCATGAGCAGCCATCCGGCAATGTCCCTTTCCAGCCAGGCAGAGCGCCACTCACCGACCCAGTAATATCCCAAAGGCGCTAAGCCATGTGGCGCTCTGCCCGGCTAGAAAGAGAGGTTGCGCAAGCACTTGTTTTGCTTCCAGCTCGCATGCCTCCCTGCCTCACGATGCCTAACTCTCCCTGCAGGGCTGGGCCAGGGTGCCGGCGCCACCGTCCCACTCCCACCACCACCCCGCTGCCACCGCCACCCCGCTGCTGCTGCCTCCACCACCCCACTACCACCACTGCTGCCATGCTCCGAGCATAACCAGCTTCCAAACTCCGGAGATCCGCTGCCGAGTCTTCTGGCAGCGGCCGCCCTGGGACTATGCTCTATGGTCGTGAGTTGTCTGCAGGAAGACTCTCTGTACCAGAGTCTTCTAACAGCCAGCCCACAACCATAGAGTGTAGTCCCAGAGCGGCCGCTGCCAGAAGACTCGGCAGTGGATCTCCGGAGTTTGGAAGCCGGTTATGCTTGGAGCATGGCAGCGACAGCGGTGGTGGCAGCGAGGTGGTGGTGCTGGCGGTGGTGGCAGCAGGGCAGCGGTGGTGGCAGCAGGGCAGCGGTGGTGTCCTGGCCCAGCCCTGCAGGGAGAGTTGGGCATGGTGAGGCAGGGAGGCACGCGAGCTGGAGGCAGAACAAGTGCTTGCGCAACCTCTCTTTCCAGCCGGGCAGAGCACTACACGGCTTAGCGCCTTTGGGATATTACTGGGTTGGTGAGTGGTGCTCTACTTGGCTGAAAAGAGGCGTTGCTGGGCGGCTGCTCATGAGAGCAGCTGCCCGGCAACCCCCTGCTCCAGCTGGGCACAGCGCCACCCACCAACCTAGAGGTATCCCAAAGGCATCAAGTCCCTTTGGGGAGAGGGGGCGGTCTAAAAATCGAATAAATTCAATTCAATTCAATTCAAGCAAGCAATGTGAGCTCCCTTGCCCCCCCCTCCCCCGGCTCCTGCAGCTTGGTGCCTTCGGGATATCGCTAGGTTGATGAGTGGCGCTCTGCCTGGCTGGAGGGGTGGTTGTCCAGGGGGCTTATTATTGGGGGAGGGCGTATATTTTTGCCCACAGGAAAAATATGGAATGGTCCTATTATCAGGACGTGTCGTAATTTTGGGGAAAACACGGTAACAGTTCGTTTATAACTACTATAAAGAAGATTGAAAGCTGCTTTAATTTTTTTTCCTCCTCCTCTTTCTCTTTTTCTAACACTTTTTCTTTTATCTGTTTCTGTTTTTCTTTTATACATTTGTTCTTGTTCAATTTTTAATTACTTAAAAACTCTCAAGGGCTGTTGTTCAAAACTCTGTGATTCTGAATAGCACTTAATAAAATACGACATGCCTTTGCCATTATATCTGAAGATTCCTTGGCAAACTCTCTTTAAAAAATTCAGGAAGAGGAGATAATGGGGGAGAAAGGTACTGTCAGTCTTGCAAGTTTCTGCTAAAGTTACCCTTAGAACAAAGTAGTCATAGATCATCCAGTCTTCTGGTGATCTGGCTGGACTGTTTTATGAGGCTGATATCAATCTTGAAAGCCTGAAAGTATATCAGATACACACAAGCCTAGGTTCTTTGGCTATATAATACAGCATCTTGACCATTCCCCTGAAGAGTACTTCACTCCTCTGCTCATAATAGAATCCCTTATGTCACCAGACTCGAAATTTTGGGCTTGGACAATCTGGAACTGCGCCTACGGTCTGGCCTAAGCATGGGAACACAAAATTGTCTGCTACAACATCCTACCTGTCAACGACTATTTCAGCTTCAACCACAATAATACACGGGCACACAATCGATACAAACTCAAGGTAAACCGCTCCAAACTCGGTTGCAGAAAATACGACTTGAGCAACAGAGTGGTCAACGCCTGGAATGCTCTACCCGACTCCGTTGTTACATCTTCAAACCCCCCATAGCTTTAAACTCAAACTGTCTACGGTGGACCTCACCCCCTTCCTAAGAGGTCGGTAAAGGGGGCATGCATAAGTGTATAGGATAGCTATTTGTCTGAAATGGTATAGGGTTTCCTGCCTAGGCAGGGGGTTGGACTAGAAGACCTCCAAGGTCCCTTCCAACTCTACTATTGTATTGTATTGTAAGTGCACCAGCATGCCTGCCATCCCTGTTCTACTGTCCCCATTTATTTGTACCCATTTTCTTTGTTCATGTCTGTTTATATTTATACCAGCTATCTTATATATGTTTGAATAAATAAATAAATAAATAAATAAATAAATAAATAAATAAATAAATAAATAAATAAAATAAATAGCTAGCTAGCTAGCAAGTATGGAACAGAGTAAGTCTCCTCCTCCTCCTCCTCCTCCTCCTCCTCCTCCTCCTCCTCCTCCTCCTCCTCCTCCTCCTCCTCCTCATCCCATACACACCCCAGGAGCTTTCATGGCCAGACTACAGAAGTAGTTTACCATTGTTTTCTTCCACTTTTGTCTTTTATCTTTTAGCCCTGGGACCTCCCTGTGGCTTCCTAGATCCTATTATCGTTTTTAAAGCATGAAGCAAAGTTGACTAGACCTCGGATTCTTCATAAATATGGAAAAACGACATCTAGAATAGGGACAGATTTTTGAATGGCAAACCCAGGGGTGGGATTCAGCCGTTTTGGACTGGCTCGGGCGAACCAGATCCTAATTTTACAACTAGTTCGCTGAACCGGTAGTTGCAAGGACTGGCTGGCCCCTCCCATCCTGCCCCTTCCCTCGCAGGAGTCTCCACGTGGCCAATTTTGGATGCCAGATAAGTGTAGGGCCTGTGTATAGGCTCTAGGAGGGCAAAAATTGGGCCTCCCAGAAGTTTGGAAATGGGCCCATTTCCGAAGGGCCTCCGGAGCCTGGGAAGGGCAAAAATACCCACCCACCCCCCTCACACACATCATGATGCAGGAGGCCAAGTAGGCCACGCCCACCATGGCCACGCCCACCCAGCAACCGGGGAGAGAACCGATTGCTAAAATTTTTGAATCCCATCCATGGGCAAACCCCCAACTAATTGTAGTCTTTAAAGTGCTTTTTCCAAACTTTATCTGGGATCTTTCTTTCTAAATCATCTGATAAATGGGAATCAAAGAACTGTGCTGGTCCAATAGAAGAAAATACAAAACGGATAAAATATATGTTATAAATTTAGTGCAGCAAAGGGGATTGCAATTTCCTTTCCTTTCTTTTTTTTTGGGGGGGGGGGGAAACACGTTAAGTACGCTAGGAAATAAATGGGATCTTTTATTCTTGATGATGAAGGCATAAAATATATCCTCAGGGTACATGAGAATTACCCAAAGCCCCTTAGATGTTGGTCACCATTGAGGATGCCTTCTGTAACAGCATCAATGGAAAGATCAGAAAGTTGTTGGCGGTGGGGGGGGGGGGGAAGAAGGCTTCCTGTTATCTTTTATCAACCAAAATTGTGATAAATTATTTGTGCCCGTGTCGAAAAACAAAACCTTCCTTTTTCTCTTTCTCTTTTCATTCCATAAGGAAAAACAGAATGGGCTATTATAAATTCTTTCAAAGGAGGAAGGGATTTTGAAAAAACTTCTCGAGGGTGGTATGCAGGATTCTTGCATTATTTAGTTCTGAAATTTATGAATGAGAAATGAGAATGACCTGGGATTTGTGTGTGTGTGTGTGTGTGTGTGTGTGTGTGTGTATGCGTGTGTGTGTGTGAGAGAGAAATCTTCTCTTTGTATCCTGTTCTTGCTTCCATTAAGTCCTGGGGGTGGGAGTGAAAGAACCTACAATGAAAAACCCCAGATTCTCTTCACTAGTTTCTGACTGATGCAATGATGTGTGATGTACAGTGTCAACTCTAGCCCTCAGAAAGATTGGCTATAATGTTGAGCAGCACCAGGGTTCCTGCCGATATTACTACCGGCTCGGTGTCCAAAATTATTTTGCATGCACGCGCACTCGCTTAGCTTACATTTGCGCTTAAAAAGTGGTGCGCACGAACACACCACTAAAAAGGGAGGGGAAATTTACATTTTTTCAATGAAGATTGTTCTGCGCATGTGCAGAACAGAAAACAAAGATGGCAGCGCCCAGGATAGAACTGGTACTGTTACGTGTCTGGCCGTGTTACTACCTATTTGGCTGAACCGGTCCGAACCAGTAGGAACCCACCTCTGAGCAACTCATCCCCAAAATGTTGGAAATGTAAACAATCACCAGGCAGATACTACCACATGTGGTGGACTTTTAGGAAATTTTAGTTATAAATTCAGATGTGGCTAGACCTGAGGAGAAATTTCCTGACAGTGAGAACAATTAATCAGTGGAACAACTTGCCACCAGAAGTTGTGAATGCCCCAACACTGGAAGTCTTTAAGAAGATGTTGGAGAGCCATTTGTCTGAAACGGTATAGGGTTTCCTGCCTAGGCAGGGGGTTGGACTAGAAGACCCCCAAGGTCCCTTCCAACTCTGTTATTCTATTCTATATAGATAGATTGAGCAGTCCATCTGCATTTAAAAGACACAGGCAACTCTCCAGAGTTGAAAAAGCTTCTTCGATGAGAAGCGAAATGTCTTCAAAGAAAAACAAGAAAGGGTTTCCTGCCTAGGCAGGGAGTTGGAGTAGAAGACCTCCAAGGTCCCTTCCAGCTCTGCTATTGTATTGTATTGTATTGAAAAAATGGACAACACATAGAATTTAAAACATAATCATTTCTATTAGGCATTATAACAGATGGCTATAGCAAAGGGTCAATATACCTAATACTTCACATCCTGACAGCAGCGAGAATGGTGTATGCACAGCAATGGAAAAGTGAAAACGCCCCTTCAGAAATGGAGGAATATTAACAAGGAAGATATTAATATGTGCAGAAATGGATAGACTAACATTAGAATGAAAAAAATAAAACAAAAAACAAAGGAGAGACAAAATATTATGACACACGGAACAGATTTTATCAATGACCGGAAACACAAGGTGGGAGTTGGAACATGAAAAAATTAGGCTAAGCAGACCTGGAATGAGATATTATAGATGTATTAGAATTAATATGTTGGTCAAAAATAATTGTACAAGACTAAACACTGTGTAAGTAGTATAAATGTTATTTGTCTTTCATTTTGGTTTCTATGGCCAATGAAATGCCAGGATGGTCATACTGGGTTCGATATAATTATATGTAAATAATGTATGTATGTATGTATGTATGTATGTATGTGTGTGTGTTACAACCCCTGGTATGTCCAAATATGGGAGGGAGCTCACTACTCCCCCTTTCTGTCCTTCGGCTCATTACAGAAGATCATCCAGGCAGAAAACCATATTTTTATTTTTAATGTTGCCTTTGCTATGTTTGTGTTGTATTTGTGCTGATAAATAAATAAAGGGAGACTAGTATAGATCTATTTCAAGCTATTTAGCTCTCATCAGCTATCCATAAGGAGGCGAGCCTGTGGCTTGGTGGCTAAGACTCCTGCCTAATATGTAATACAGCCCAGGTTCAAATCCCAGTAAGGGTATGGCTAGCTGATGAGAGCTAATTAGCTCGAAATAGATCTATACTAGTCTCCCTTTATTTATTTATCAGTACAAATACAACACACACACACACACATACACACACACACATACATATGTGTGTGTGTGTGTGTGTGTGTGTGTTGTATTTGTGCTATATCTATATCTATCTATCTATCTATCTATCTATCTATCTATCTATCTATCTATATATATATATATATATATATATATATATATATAAAGTGTCAATTCTAGCAAGCTCTCAGCCAAATAATTTCCAAAATTATGGATTGCACTTGTTGAATGATCTCCGGCAGAAGGAGGATGGGTTAGTGCATCCATCCATGTTTTCCTTGACCTCTCAGCACCTTCAGTACTATTGACCATGGTATATGCAGATCTCTGGCTGTGGGATCTGGGCAGCGGAGTCTGATGCTGGTTTGGCTTTTTTCATAGAATGACAGAGTTAGAAAGGACCTTGAAGGTCTGATTGTCCAACCCCCTGCTCAAGCAGAAGACCCCATCCCGTGATGGCAAACCTATGGCATGCGGAAGTGGCACACAGAGCCATCTCTCCAGGCACGCGAGCCATTGCCTGTTGCTCTTCCGGGTTCCTGTGCACCAGCCAGCTGATCTTCCGGCGCTTGGGAGTGCCGGAAAGCATTAGAGCACCCGTCCAATGTGCATACCAGGAAGATGATCTTCCAGTTTCCAGCATGCACATGGTGTCCAGGTTTGTGCAAAGACCAGGTGGATGGAGCGCTGGAAACCAGAAGATCATCTTCCCAGTGTGTACATGCATGCCAGGCGGCTGCTCATCGGGTTCCCGGCACTTGCACTCCCCTTTTGGCACTTGATGCCGAAAAGGTTGGCCAACACTGCCCTCTACCATTTCAGACAAGTGGCTGTCCCATCTTTTCTTAAAAACTCCAGTGACTCCATTGAGATGGAAGGGAGACCACAATTTGATTTTCCAGACTAACAGGATAACAGAGTTGGAAGGCACAGTTGGAGGTCTTCTTGCCCAACCCCTTGTTCAAGCAGGAGACCCTAGACTAGTGATGGGAAACCTTTTGCGCCTCGGGCGCCAAAAGCACGCACACTGACGTGCCCGTCCCATAATTTAATGCCCCCACCCCATGCCCCCTGCACATGTGTGTGTGACCTCTCCCACTGCCCCGTGCATGGCTTTCTTGGAGCCTGGGGAGGGCAAAAACAGCCTCCCCCATTCCCCTGGAGGCTGGAAACGGGCCATTATCTGACTTCCAGTGCACCTGGTACAGTGGTGGGTTTCAAATTTTTTTAGAACCTCTTCTGTAGGTGTGGCCTGCTTTGTGGGAATGGCTTGCTGGCCAGGTGACCGGGTGGGAGTGGCTTGCCAGCCATGTGACTGGGTGGGCGTGGCCAACTTGTAAAATGTGGTGAAACTCACTTAACAATGCTCTTGCTTAGCAATCAAAACGTTGGCTCAGGAACTCTGGCATTGAAGTGTGCAAGTCTTAAAGCTGTCAAGTTACAAGACCCTTGCACCCCTAACCCTTTAGGAAAAAAAACCCAGGGGTGTTCAAACTTGATAGCTTTAAGACTTGTGGACTTCAACTCCCAGAATTCCTCCTCTCGCTCTTCATCTTGATGATGTGTGGACGGGTGGGGGGAGGGAGCTGGAACCGGTTCTAAACGGCACTGTAGATTTGTGGAACCTCTTCTATAGAAGAGGTTAGAACTGACAGGAACCCACCCCTGGCCTGGTAGGTCCATTTTCCACACTTCCAGAGGTTTTCTAGGAGACTGGGAGGGTGAAAACAGCCTCCCCTGCTCCCCCCGCCCCGGGACACCAGAAACGGATCATTTTGCGACTTACGTTACAGTAGGAGCCTGGGAGGGTGAAAAATGGCCCAACATGCAAACCGGAACTTTAGGAATGGACTTCCAGGTTGCCTGTTGGACCGTTTTTCTCCTTCCGGAGGCTTCCTGAACTTCCGATTTGCACATTGGGTGGTTTTTTGCCCTTCGGAGGCTTCAGGGAGGGTAAAAAACACCAGAAAATCAAGGCCGAAAATCAGCTGGCCAGCATGTGCATGCACATTGGAGCTGACAGAGCAATGCCTTGTGTACCCTCAGAAATGGCTCTGCGTGCCCTGTGTGATAGGTTTGCCATCACAACCCTGTACCATTTCTGGCAAACGGTTGTCCAATCTCTTCTTTCAAAACTCCAGTGATGGAACATCCACAACTTTGGGAGGCAAGTTGTTCCAGAGAGAGAAGGGGAGGGAAGGGGAGAAGAAGAGGGAGGGAGGGAGGGAGGGAGGGAGGGAGGGAGGAAGAGAGGGAGGGAGGAAGAGAGAGAAAGAAAATTGTCCAAAGTTATCCAGGGAGCTTTTGCGGCTGACAATGGATTTGAACGAAGCACCTTTCCGACGGCACTGGCAACGGCAGAGCCTTGTAGTAACTAATCAAACAGGAAAGCACCCGTATAAAAATAACGGCAATTACAGACTCCCATTGAAGGCGGCTATAAAACAACTTAAATGAATATATATTATTCACACCTTGATTATGAATTATTGAGATATCTGCTTTTGCTCGTAAGAGCTCTTTGGGGTTTTCAAGCCAAGCGTTGTTTTTTTTTTCTTTTAACCATGGATGTCAAGACTTCATATATCACTTGCTGAAATTTAATATAAGCCCCATCAGTTGCTTTAAAAACATTGAGCAGGCTGCCTATTTCATGCTGTACTGGAGTGATGGAAGACCGCTGGGTCAGAAGGAGAATGCCTCTGCATGCAAATGGGGCTGGGGGTGGGTGGGGAGCCCTCCTCTTCCTGCCGTGCTCGTGGGCTTCCCAGAAGCATCAAATTATCCAATCTGGAAATCAAAGGTGACCACAAAGAACTTTAAGGGGAATCTCACAAATAAAATTGCCATTTCACATTTGGCTTCCCTTGTATGCTGGGATATGGAGGAGCAGTTTTAGGCCATCCTTATCCAGAGGGTGCTGACTACTTTTTCAGAGAACCTTGTCTAGACCAGGGGTCTCCAACCTTGGCAACTTTAAGTCTTGTGGACTTCAACTCCCAGAATTGCCCAGTCAGCTTTGCTTAACTTAAAACTTTGCTGACTGAGGCATTCTGGGAGTTGAAGCCCACAAGTCTTAAAATTGCCCAGGCTGTGGACCCCTGGTATAGATGTTCTTCCAAAAGAAGTGAGGAAGTTAGTGATACAATGTTACAAATGTTACTAAGGTAGTTGCAATGGATGGCTGTGAAAGTTGGACCATAAGAAAGGCTGAACGCCAAAGAATGGAGGCCTTTGAACTCTGGTGCTGGAGAAGACT
The DNA here is from genome assembly GCA_029891615.1 of Natrix natrix natrix. Classification (NCBI taxonomy): domain Eukaryota; kingdom Metazoa; phylum Chordata; class Lepidosauria; order Squamata; family Natricidae; genus Natrix; species Natrix natrix. The sequence continues at coordinate 758,166 of JAKRSK010006415.1, forward strand.
CCCGTGAGTCCCTTGGTCTGCAAGGCGATCTAACCGGTCAGTCCTAGAGGAGATCAACCCTGGCTGCTCCTTAGAAGGCCAGATCCTGAACAGGAAACTCAAATACTTCGGCCACCTAATGAGAAGAAAGGACTCACTGGAGAAGAGCCTAATGCTGGGAAAGACTGAGGGCAAAAGAAGAAGGGGACGGCAGAGAAGGAGGTGGCTGGATGGAGTCACTGAAGCAGTAGGCATGAGCTTAAATGGACTCCAGAGGATGGTAGAGGACAGGAAGGCCTGGAGGAATGTTGTCCATGGGGTTGTGATGGGTCAGACATGACTTCGAGAAGGAGAAGGAGAAGGAGAAGAAGAAGAAGAAGAAGAAAAGAAGAAGAAGAAGAAGAAGAAGAAGAAGAAGAAGAAGAAGAAGAAGAAGAAGAAGAAGAAGAAGAAGAAGAAGAAGAAGAAGAAGAAGAAAAAGTTACACAAGTATGCTCTCAGGTTCAGCTTATGACCACTCACTCACACACTCACAGCTCTGGAAAATCATCCCACTCAATCCCAAATCAACAGAACACTGAGGCACAAATTCTTCTTTAAAATACACAGAGATCCAGTGAATTTAAAATAACAGCACATTTTTACTGATATATTTGTTCTTACATGCACGCACTCTCTCTCTCATCCACACTTACCTAGATCCGCTACTATACTGCCAGGCACTAGCCAGAGGAACGAAAGCAGGGGTGGTATTGAAAAATGTTAGCAACCAGTTCTCTGCCTGGTTGCTGGGTGGCCATGGTGGCCATGGTCTACTTGACCTCCTGCACCACGGCAGGAGGTGGGGCATTTTTGCCCTCCCCAGGCTCCGTAGGTTTTCTGTGAGCCTCCGAGAGGGCAAAAACGGGAGCAAAAAGTACTGGATTCCTCCATCTTTCCTATCATCAGAGGCTTCTCCAGAAAGCTGGGTCTTTGTATGATGTTTCCAAAGTAGGATAATTTGGTTATTGGTGCTTGATGAGAATAACAGAATAATAGAGTTGGAAGGGACCTTGGCGGTCTCAAACAGGAGATCCTATACCTTTTCAAACAAATAGCCTTTTGAAAACTTCTAGTGTTGGAGCATTCACAACTTCTGGAGGCAAGCTGTTCCACTGATTACTTGTTCTCACTGTCAGGAAATTTCTCCTCAGTTCTAAGTTGCTTCTCTCCTTGATTAGTTTCCACCCATTGCTACTCCCTCTTCTTTGTGGCAACCCCTGAGATATTGGATAACTGGTATCATGTCTCCCCTAATCCTTCTTTTCATTAAACTAGACATACCATAACATTCATTACACTAAGCCAATTCAGAATAGAATAGAATAGAGTAGAATAATAGAGTTGGAAGGGACCTTGGAGGTCTTCTAGTCTAACCCCCTGCTTAGACAGGAAACCCTATACCAGCGATGGCGAACCTTTTTTCGCTCGCATGCCACAAGTGGGCGGAGCGCAGGGGGGTCATGTGCGGGCGTGCCGCACCCATAATGCAACGCGCGACCCACCCATTTTTACATGCTTTTTTCGCCCTCCCCAGGCTCCAGAGGCTTTATAGGAGCCTGGAGAGGGCAAAAAGAGCCTCCCCCGCCCACCCGGAGGCCCTCCGGAGGCTTCAGGGACCGTCCGGAGGCTTCCCTGAAGCCTTCGGAACGCTTAAAACGACCCTCCGAGCAAACCGGAAGTCACTTCTGGTTTGCTCGGAGGGTGGTTTTAAGCGTTCCGAAGGCTTCAGGGAAGCCTCCAGACGGTCCCTGAAGCCTCCGGGGGGAAAAGCTCTTTTCGCCCTCCCCAGGCTCCTATAAAGCCTCTGGAGCCTGGGGAAGGCGAAAAATAGCTTTTAAAAAGGTGAACTCAGCTGGCCAGTGCGCGCATGCCGCTGGCCAGCTAACAGGGCAGTGCCTCGCGTGCCCTGACAAATGGCTCCGCGTGCCACTGGTTCACCATCACTGCCCTATACCACTTCAGACAAATGGTTATCTAGCCTCTTCTTAAAAATTTCCAGTGATGAAGCACTCACGACTTCTGGAGGAAAGTTGTTCCACTGATTAATTGTTCTCACTGTCAGGAAATTTATCCTCAGTTCTAAGTTTCTTCTCTCCTTGATTAGTTTCCACCCCTTGCTTCTTGTCCTGCCTTCAAATGTTTTGGAGAATAGTGTGACCCCCTCTTCTCTGTGGCAGCCCCTCAAATATTGAATCTCTGCTATCATGTCACCCCTAGTCCTTCTTTTCATTAGAATGATTTGATGATCAGTTTGTTTCGTTGGCTGTCCATAGTATTCTCAGCCGTCAGGCTCCTAGGAGTATAAAAACATTAATTAATAAATCAGCTAATCCTTTTGTGGACATGTGCCCATCTGAACCCAAGCTCTCTTTTTTTCCCCAGAAGGAATATGCACAAGGTTGCTCAAAACATCGCATCACCCTGAGCGCAATTCACAGCTTCGACTTTGGGGATTAGGGAAGCCTCCACAATGAAGTCCTTTCATTTCTAATTAAAGCTTATCAGTTTGTTCAGGCACCCTTCTGTTCGGCTTGCTGGCAGCTCCTTCTAACGCTCGGGCTATGTTTATGGGCTTTGACTTTGGTGGATGGTTCTTCAAATGTATTTTTATTTGATTGCAAATTGCAGTTGTAAAAACATGAAAATGGACACCTACCTTCTTAACCCAGGGTGGGTAAACTGACAGGAAGATCAACTGAGCCGAGCACGGAAAATATGGGATGCTGCTTTTATAAGAATCGTTTCTTTCTTTCCTCGTTCCATGAAAGCGACTGTATATTTGGGGAGGGGTGTTGCATCATTGGAGACCCAACCTTTTCACCTGATTGATGTAGAATTCTAGCATTGGAAGAAAGCATTAAAGTAAAGGTAAAGGTTCCCCTTGCACATATGTGCTTGTCGTTCCCGACTCTAGGGGGCGGTGCTCATCTCCGTTTCAAAGCCGAAGAGCCAGCACTGTCCAAAGACGTCTCCGTGGTCATGTGGCCGGCATGACTAAATGCAGAAGGCGCACGGAACGCTGTTACCTTCCCATCAAAGGTGGTCCCTATTTTTCTACTTGCATTTTTTACCTGCTTTCAAACTGCTAGGTTGGCAGAAGCTGGGACAAGTACTGGGAGCTCACTCTTGTTACACGGCGCTAGGGATTCGAACCGCCAAACTGCCGACCTTTCTGATTGACAAGCTCAGCATCTTAGCCACTGAGCCACTGCATCCCTTGAAGAATGCATTGGGAGCTGTCAAATCCAATTTCCTATTTGATGCTACTGTCCGATTTTAAGCAGCCCAGACAGAGAGGCTCTTCAGTCTGCAGTTGGACCCATCCTGTGAAGGAGAGATTAACACTTCCCTCCATAATTGTTCCATTATCAAGGCCTTCCATGCCATCCTTCCTTCCCTAAAGATATTCTAGTCCAATTATATAGCAATAGCACTTAGACTTATAGACTACTTCACAGTGCTTTACAGCCCTCGCTAAGCGGTTTACAGAGTCAACCTCTTGCCTCCAACAATCTGGGTCCTCTTGAAAGCTGGGGACTGCGATGCAGAAGACAACCTCCTGGGAAACATTGTGGCAGAGTAACAGCACAACCTTTTGCTATTGTTTTCTGGATCAATATGTCCAGAAAATCTCTTGTTCTCCCAGAATCATTGACAGGGGTCTTTAAACCAGCAATAACAGGAATTTTCAAAATAGATAGAGATGGGAGGGTGAGGAGGCAAAAAGAAAGAAAGAAAGAAAGAAAGAAAGAAAGAAAGAAAGAAAGAAAGAAAGAAAGAAAGAAAGAAAGAAAGAAAGAAAGAAGAAAGAAAGAAAGAAAGAAGAAAAAGGAAAGGGAATGAAAGGAAGAGAAGGAGGAAAGGAAAGGAAATAAAGGAAGGGAAAGGAACTGGGAAAGGAAAAAAAAGGGAGGGGGAAGCCAACACAATCTAAGTTATATTAACAGAGAGAAAGAATCAAGATCACATGAAGTGTTAATATCACTTTATAATGCCCTGGTAAGACCACACTTGGAATAGCACATCCAGTTTTGATAACCATGATATTAAAAAGATATTGAGACTCCAGAAAGAGTGCAAAGAAGAGCAACCAAGATGATTAGGGGACAGGAGGCAGCATATGAAGAAGGGTTGCAGAAATCAGGTTTCTCTAGTCTAATAAAAAAAGGATTAGGGGGTGACGGGATAGCAGCATTCCAATATTTTAGGGGCTGCCACAAAGAGGGTGGTCAATCTATTCTCTAAAGCACCTGAAGGCAGGCATAGATGGAAACTAATGAAAGAGAGAACCAACTTAGAACTAAGGAGACGTTTCCTGACAGTGGGATGGGGGGGGGGGGGGGGGAATCAATGGAACAGTTTGCCTACAGAATTTGAAGGTGCTCTGTCCCTGGAGATTTTTAAGAAGAGAAGGGACAACCACTTGTGTGAAATGCTTCAGCAGGGGGTTGGATTAGAAGACCTCCAAGGTCCCTTCCAACTCTGTTAATCTGTTAAAATCTGATTCTCTGGAATAACCAGTAGAAAGAGTTGAGTCATTTAGAGAATTCCATCCAGGGTTGAGTTGCTGCTGGCACGACTTCCTGGTTCGGCGTGCAAAAATGTTTGCATACCTGCACTCACTTCGCTTGTGCACCTGCCAAACGCACGCTCCACATGCGTGTGCATTTACACCTAGAAAGGTCTGTGCGTGTGCACAACATTAGAAAAGGGGGCGAAATTAAAATTTCTGCAATGAAGGTTGTTCTGCGCATATGCAGAACGGAAAATCAAGATGGTGCCACTGCCGATAGAACCGGTTCAGGGGCGTGGCAGACCAGGTTACTACCTACTTGGCCAAACTGAGCCGAACCAGTAAGAACCCACCTCTGGTTCCATCTAATTTTGGTGTTGGTGTCATGGGAATGGGCTGGGGTGGGGCATGGCGAGGAGTTGATGTGATCTGCTTCACATCTGTCTGGTGATAGACTGATGTGACATTCTCTGTCTATCTTCTTGTCAGGGTTTTGGAATTTCCTTCGCAAACATTCAGGATCTTGCTGAAAGATGCTGATGTTGATTTTCTTCCTTTCCGTTGCTCCATTTTTCTCCCGCCTCCCAGGGTACACAAATTTCCTGACCCTGAAAGAGCCCCATGGGCGGAATTCTATTCATTAACTTGGAATTTAATTGAAGCATAAGAGCTAAGGAAGCTGTAGGTTGCTAGAGAAATGATCATACAACGAGGAGACAGGATACGTTCGTACACTCCTGGGTATCTTGTCACTAATGAAGTGCTAGAATCTTTCACTTCTATCCGTGGAAATATTCCAGGCATTTCTTCTCTGAAAAATTGAACAAACAAACCTGAAATAATGTCTTTTCCATGAAATTGAAAGGGAATGGTTGGGAAAAAAAATGCAGATGAAAATTGCAGCATGGGATTCCTGTATAACAACATGAAGCCTGTTCGTAAAACTCTAACTAGAGATAGTTGAACCATACGTGTCTAATGTTGTATCTCTACATTAAGAGTAATCTTGGGACTTGCAGAAGCAATCAAGGAAGAAAAATAAGGGGGGGGGAAATGTAGCTGAGGTTTCATCGTTCAGTCTGTTTGGGGTAGTGGTTAAGGCGCTGCCTGGAAACCGGGAGGCTGGGAGTTCTAGTCCTGCCTTAAGCATGAAAGCCAGCTGGGTGACTTTGGGCCAATCGCCAGGACACTGTGAGTTCTAATCCTACCTTAGGGCATGGAAACTATCTGGTGACTCAGTCTCTCTCTCTCTCTCTCTCTCTCTCTCTCTCTCTCTCTCTCTCTCTCTCTCTCTCTCTCTCTCTCTCCCTCCCTCCCTCCCTCCCTCCCTCCCTCTCTCTCTCTCTCTCTCTCTCTCTCTCTCACACACACACACACACACACACACACACACTCCAATGTACCTCATAGGGTTGTTGTTGAGGAGAAACAGGGAGGAGGAAGGAGTATTAGATATCTTCACTGCCTTGAGATTCTTCTGAAGTAATAAAGTTGAGATAAACTCACTCACGTCAAACTGTAGATCACATCACGACTGGCTGTAAGCTGGCATACAGTATACTAGTCTAGTATCTGATTTTTTAAAATATAAATGGTGCTGCGCTTCAACAGTTAGATAGCCTAACATTGATATTTGACACAGATCTTCTTAAATTTTATATTTTATTGTTTCTAATAATCTAGGGGAAATGTTCATGGCAGCAAAAAAAAAGAAAGCCAATGCAATCCTAAATTGCATTAACAGAGGGATGCAATCAAGATCAAGTGAGGTACTAATACCACTGTATAAAACCCTAGTAAGACCACACCAAGGGTACTGCATCCAGGTATAGGCACCGCACTATAAAAATATGTTGAGGCTCTAGAAAAAGTGCAGAGAAGAGCAACTAGGAAGATTAGGAGACTGGAGACTAAAACATACGAAGAATGTTTACAGGAACTGGGCATGGCTAGTTTAGTGAAGAGAAGGACCAGGGGAGACATGATAGCAGTCTTCCAATATTTGTGGTGCTGCCACAGAGATGAGGGGGTCAAGCTATTTTCCAAAGCATCTGAAGGCCAGACAAGGAACAATGGATGGAAACTGACCAAGGAGAGATTCAACCTAGAAATAAAGAGGAACTTTCTGACAGTGAGAACAATCAACCAATGGAACAGATGTTGCCTTCGGAAGTTGTGGGGGCTTCATCACTTAAGACTTTCAAGAAGAGATTGAACTGCCATTTGTCAGAAATTGGATTAGATGACCTACTGTATAAGATCCCTTCCAACTCTGTTAACCTGTTAATTTTATGTAAGGCATGCCATATGCTAAATAAATGAATAATAAAGGCGAGATAAAAATAAAAATAAAGAAAGAAAGAAAATGATGCTCAGAAGCCTCCAAACCCTGGAAAAAAAAGAGAGAAGGGGAGAAAAAGGAAATGGGAAAGAAAAAAAAATGTGATGAAAAAGGACCCCCACCACTTTAAACTGGGTTTTACTTTCGATCAAACTCACCAAAGGTGGTTATTCCATACCTCTGACTCCATCCTGGGGACCACAGCTCGCCTTGCTTTGAAAAAGCTGTCAATCTCTGGAAGCAATTTTCCTCTTGGGAACCCGGCCATTAATTTAAACCGATTACAGAAATCTGAACGAAGCCATGCCAAGATCCCCGTCTCTTTGGGTCTCTCTTTCTCTCCTCTCTCTGTTGTTTACATTTTTTCTTCCTTTGGAAAGAAGGTCCCATTTTATTGATTCCTGAAGTTGGAGGATATATTACGAGGCTCCTTCTGGTGGAATATGGATGGCCCGCGCTTCTCCAGTTCCACCCGGATCACTTTTCAGAGCTACCAAGAGTTAGAGACCGATGATGGGTGGTTTCAGGTACAGCCATCAAAGGCTGGAGGTTCAATCAAGTTTGACATCATCTTCCATTGAAATCAACCTGAAGGCAAGGAAGTTTGGTTTTGATTAATAGCCCTTGGGGTGGCGGTGGGGGGCTGCACCTAACTTCTAGCCGAGCTGGGCAGCTACTTTACCTGAGCTGCCGAAACCACAGATGGCAATTATAACGATAAGTGCTTACAGATTTCCTAACAACAAAGATAATTTGTTTTCTCCATGCCTTGTTAGAAAGGGAATTTTGTTCTGGTAACTGGGTGGCTTGTGAATCAGAGGCTGACCTTTCACCTCTTCTGTCCCCAGCTTGACTGGAGCCCCCCCCCAAAAAAACACATAGTGATTAGACACTAATCTGACAAGAAGTGGGGAATGAAAGACGTTGAAGCAGGGCCATTGCGCTCCCACTTTCCAATTTTTTGCATGCTCATATTTGTGAACCAGTAGGGAAGGAACGTGGGAGGGATGCGGTGGCTCAGTGGCTAAGACGCTGAGCTTGTTGATCAGAAAGGTCGGCAGTTTGGCGGTTCAAATCCCTAGCGCCGCATAACGGAGTGAGCTCCCGTTACTTGTCCCAGCTTCTGCCAGCCTAGCAGTTCGAAAGCATGTAAAACATGCAAGTAGAAAAATAGGAACCATGTTTGGTGGGAAGGTAACAGCGTTCCGTGCGCCTTTGGCATTTAGTCATGTCGGCCACATGATCACGGAGACGTCTTCGGACAGCGCTGGCTCTTTGGCTTTGAAACGGAGATGAGCACCGTCCCCTAGAGTCAGGAACGACTAGCACATATGTGCGCCGGGAACCTTTACATCAAAGAAGGTAAGCGAATCCCACTCCTGCTGTGGATTATTTATATCTTGGCCCAAACCTTGAATTTATGGCACTGACCGAATACAGAGGGTTACAGCTGAGCTTTTTCTGGCCAGGAATTTTGAAAAGATGAGGAGACTGCCAGGGAAAAAGAAATGTTGTCCCCCTTCATTTTGCACCACAAACAAGATTGAACAGGAGGGAATCAAGATTTGAAAATCCTCTGGGTGCGGATGGGAGAATTGGATCTAATTAACATCCAATGTCATCTAAAACTAATTCTTCACATCCTGTTGGTGAAGGACATTCATGCACCATTGTTGCGCCATCAGCCTCGGTCTTGAAGAGATCTCTGCTTTCTGCTTTGTTTATGGTTCTGATTTAGAAGATCCACTCTCTGATCACTGCATTAATTCACTATCATAGAAAAGAAAAAACCCCGAAGTGCTATTTAAACACCCATCAGTTCAGAAAACAATTAGAATAGAATAGAATAGAATAGAATAGAATAGAATAGAATAGAATAGAATAGAATAGAATAGAATAGGAGTTGGAAGGGACCTTGGAGGTCTTCTAGTCCAACCCCCTGCTTAGGCAGGAAACCCTACACCACTTCAGACAAATGGTTATCCAACATCTACTTTAAAACTTCCAGTGTTGGAGCATCCACAATTTCTGGAGGCAAGTTGTTCCACTGATTGTTCTCACTGTCAGGAAATTTCTCCTCAGTTCTAAGTTGCTTCTCTCCTTGATTAGTTTCCACCCATTGCTTCTTGTTCTACCCTCAAATGCCTTGGAGAATAGCTTGACTCCCTCTTCTTTGTGGCAACCTCTGAGATATTGGAACACTGCTATCATGTCTCCCCTAGTCCTTCTTTTCATTCAACTAGCAAGTTGTCTTTTTTTCTTTTGGCATCTTATAAAAAGGGCCTCAGTCTGCTCTCCTTCGTCCAGCAGAAAGTGAATGTGATAAGCTGGCAACAGATGTGACCTTAATTTGGGTTTTTTGTTGGTAAGCTGTTTGAAGCCCTGCGCTTGGGGAAAAGGAGACCTTGGCTCAACCCAGCCAAACTTGTTCTAAGAACTGTGAATTATGCCTTCCCTCGCGGATATGTAAATCAGTGTAAATCATGTTTGCTTGAGATAGAGAGATGGGGCAGGTCTTGACTTTCCTATTGTTGGAAGAAATGTCCTTCTGGGTTCAGTTCCAAGTGGGGAAAAAAGACCCTGGAAACATGGAGACTGTTTGGGAAGATGGTTTTAATGGTGGACAAGACCACATGCTTCAAGATTTTGGGCAACACAAAAAAAAAGGGAAGAGGTGCTGAGAGTGCCTGGGTTTTATACTCTCTCTGGGCTTCTGAATTTGAGCTTGTATTCTGATTGGTTGTCAGACTCCCATGGGGCCATGCAGGGACAACTCTGTAGGCTGTCCTGAGTCCCAGGCTTGGTTGAGCTTTGCTGGGTGATGATGTAATGAAAGGGCTTTTGGGCACTTCCTACCATGGCTCTTCCTGAAGGAGGTAGATCTTTGTTATGTAGAATAGACTGGCCCAGGCCTTCATGGCCCATTGATAAGGGTGTGTGTGTGTGTGTGTGTGTGTGTGTGTGTGTGTGTGTGTGTGTGCTTCTGCCTCCCTTTTAGGGGAAATATTCTGCCCTATTAATATTTCCTAAAATGTCTCATTTTCCTAGGAGAGGGGTGGGTGCTTACTTCGTACACTTTCAAATGTTTTTCTCTGCAACTTTTTTTTAAAAGCAGGAGTATATTTTGCCAAGCTGTGTTTCATGTGCAAATTTTCCAAACATCATTTTTTTAAAAAAAAATAGAATATATTTTTTGAATATCTAGGCTTTTTTGCTGTTGGTACATATCTATGGAGATTCTTAATCAACCAGGTCATGTTTTTTCCAAAAGGACTTTCTTGGGTTTTTTTTTCCTTTGAAAGTGTTTCACTTCTCATCCAAGAAGCTTCTTCAGTTCTAACTGACTGTTTCTGTTGTACAATTCTCTTTCCAGTACTCTGCAGCTTCTGAGGTTTTCCATGCTCCCATTCAATCCCAAAGGAAGATCCTAGATCCAAAGTCAGATCTTTTCCCAAGGATCTTTTTGGGTGGCAAAGCTACTCCAAAGTAAAAGGAGATTGTCTGTGAAGATTCTCAGTCATCCAGTCATGGCTATCTCAAAGGTACTTTTTTCCAAGAGGCAACTGGATTTTCTTTGAAGAAGCTTCATGGATGAGAACAAAACATCTTCAAGGGAAAATCAAGAAAGTCCAGTTGCCGCTTGAAAAAACCTTTGGGACAAGTAAAAGGAGAGAGAGAAAGTGTGGGAGAAATTCAGAAACTCATTTGCCCTAATTTGACAAAGAATTGCAGTTTCAGAATAGAATAGAATAGAATTTTATATTTTATTGTTTCTACTAATCTAGACTAGAACAGAATAACAGAGTTGGAAGGGACCTTGGAGGTCTTCTAGTCCAACCCCCTGTTCAGACAGGAAACTCTATCCCATTTTAGACAAATGGATGTCCAATCTCTTCTTAAAAACTTCCACTGTTGGAGCATTTAGTCACCATTGCCAGTTGCCATTGCAATTATGGTTTCCTGGGCATCCTTGTTTAATTTAAGTTAGCTCGTCTCATCTGTGAATAATTGTCCTTTGCTCTTTTGCTTGACAGGGGATGTGTTTGGTGTCAACAGTGCAGAAAACGAGGTGAGTTTACACATTACGTATCCAATTGCAGAAGTTCAGGGATCAATTCAAGCAGTAAACAATATCCCAATCAAAGAACTACCAACACAGACAAACGATCAAATGGTAAACAACAGCCTAATCAAAGAAACGCCAAGAACATTCCCGCCAACACTGACACTGACAGGGGAAGCCACTGGTATATAAACAGAGAGCAAACCCCACTCCTACAAGCACTGATGATGTTACCTAGCTGGGTAATGAAACGTCTGCAAGAAAACAACCAACCTCCGAGAGCACCAAGGATCCATAGCTCAACCTGAGCTACAAATATCCTCTTCTAATTAGAGATCCACTTAGCTTGCTATTCTCTTTTCAAATGTGGGAAATCAATTTCCTCTCAGAATCAGCCAAGTAATTAGGTTCTTTTGCCACATATTATTTGTTTCAGCTGATGTATAGTTTAATTGTTTGTGAATACTAAGGTTCTGTTTTCTAAGGAATGGATTCCAACATTTGATAAACTTATGCTCCTTAATTCCTCATTAGTTCTAGAAAAGACCTTCAGTGGCCAACACAGCTCTCACTGATTTGTATGTGTTTGAGCTGCCAGTGTGTGCTTCACCACAACATTTTCATTTTAAACAAATTTGCCCAGATCCGCACTTCAGTTTTCCCTTCCTCAAATATACAGCTAGTCCTCGACTTACGACAACAATTGAGCCAAAATTTATGTTGCTAAGCAAGACAGCTGTTATGTGACCCCCCCATTTTATGACTATTCGTGCCACAGTTGTTAAGTGAGTCACTGCAGTTGCTAAGTTAGTAACATGGTTGTCAAGGGGCCAGCCAACAGACAGCGGAGCAGCAGAGTCAAGACAGTGAGGAGGGTTGGGGAGGAACATGGGCCAGTCCTGGAGGCTGGGGAAGGCTTGGATGAGGGCTCTGTGTTGGAGGCAGAGATGGGGCCAGGGCCATCTGGCAGTTCTCAGCTGCCTTTGGAGCTAGACAGCAGTGAGGCAGAGGAACAGCTGGAGCCTGTTCCCGGTGGGTGCATGCACAGAGCTGCCAGAAGAAAAGAACAGTTAAAAAATCAGGGTTGACTTGGGAGTAAAGCCACAGATAGAAGGTGAATTGCCCCTCCCATAGGAAATAAAAGAGGCGCAAAAGGGGAGTGGGCTTTTGCAGAAAACAATTCGTTCATTCGGTCGTTAGATTAGTTTCAGGAGTGTGAAGATCTGTCCGTGAATCTCAGAGACTCTGTGCCAAGTCTTTCCTTGCACAGCACCTCATTTGGAAAATATTTACATGGCAGCTTTCCAAGATAGATAAGGTCTGTCGTCATAAATATTCCTTTGAAAGACTATTTGCCAGGCCTTTGCTGAATGTGAATGAGAGGAATTCACATTTCATTTAATAAATGGGGTTTTGTCGGGACCAGGACTCTGTTTCTGGCTTTCTGGGGAAGCCTAGGTCAGAACATCAAGTGAAAGTATTCTAGGGATATTTGGGAGAGGGAAATGCCGCATAAAATGCTGAATGGTATGAAGTTTGAATGATAATGGATGATAATATTAGGGGACTGGAGCTAAAACCAGGGATGTGCGGTCAGGGGAGGCAGGGGAGGCAAAGCCTCACCTCTCATGATGAAATAATAATATATAATGATAATATCCACGAGGGTCCACGAGGGAGTTTCATATATATAAGAGGAAGAGGAGGGAGGAGGAGGAGCGCGCGCAGGGCGGTGCCAGCTGGGCAACCGGCGGAGGCAGGAGGGTTCTCGGAAGCGCCAATAACCTTCCTGCCTCCGCTGTACTTTGCACGCTCCTCGCGACTGCAATAGACGTCCAGAAGTGGCAGGGGCTTGATGACGTCGCCGCAGCTGCCATGCACGGACGGACAGAGGTAGCGAGGCTCTGGCGGACAAGCGACCAAGGATCAGGCTGCCTGATCCTCCATCGCTCGCTCGCTCTTTCGTCCGTCCGGACCCCTCGGCGCCACTCTGGTTACCTCCATCCGGCCACGCCCAGCAGCAACGTCGGCGACGTCATCAAGACGAAGTGGCTTGGAGGCGAAGTGCTTTTCAGTGCTTTTCTGTGCGACTGGCGTTTAGGTAGATAGCCAGATGTCCTAAACGCCAGAGGCACAGAAAAGCACTGAAAAGCAGCTGCTGTTGGGGATCGCAGAGCGCGAGCCGGCAGAGCGCGCTCAGGAAAGCGGGAATGGGATCACGTGTGCTGGAGGCGTGGTCCCATTCCCCGCCTTCCTGATGACGTCACCAGCCTCACCAGCCATAAACCTCACTGCACGTCACTGGCTAAAACATATGAAGAACGGTTGCAGAAACTGAGTATGTCTAGTTTAATAGAAAGAAGGACTAGGAGAGTCATGATAGCAGTGCTCCAATATCTCAGGGGTTGCCACAAAGAAGAGGGAGTCAACTTATTCTCCAAAGCACCTGAGGACAGAACAAGAAGCAATGGGTGGAAACTAATCAAGGAGAGAAGCAACCTAGAACTAAGGAGAAATTTCCTGACAGTGAGAACAATTAATCAGTGGAACAACTTTACTCCAGAAGTTGTGAATGCTCCAACACTGGAAGTTGTTAAGAAGAGGTTGGATAACTATTTGTCTGAAGTGGTGTAGGGTTTCCTGCCTAAACAGGGGGGTTGGACTAGAAGACCTGCAAGGCCCCTTCCAACTCTGTTATTCTGTGATTCTATGATTAATCTAGTTCGTTTTAAAATGTGTATAAAAGTGAATTCTCCAGCTCTTTGGTTCACATTTTAGTTACCCTATTTTGGGGTAATCATGTGTCAAGTTTGAGAAACACCAACTTAGACAGTTGCTAGATGGTTTCAAAGAGATACTGAAAACTAATTTTCTGGGCCATCTTGGGGTTATCTGGATTTTTCTTTTTTGCAGTCCAAATCGTGGTGGCCCTTTTCTGAAGAACGTTTAAAAAAAGACATGGATCTAGCTACTAGCGCTGATGAGTCAAAAAACTTTACAAAAAAATGATAATAACTCCAGAGAAGCCATTGCCGACAAATAATCCTGACGAAATGATATCTGGTAGGTCAGGAAGAGTCAAAAGCAACTGAAGAACAAATAACAACTCTGTTTAATCACGTGGCTTCCGAAGGACCCTTGGGGTATTGGGATATCTCTGCATTTTATCTCTGGATGATAGGGGAAAGCGAGCAGAACACAAAAGGCTGGGAATGGTGGTGTAAAAATTCTTTATATTTCTCCCTGCTGGGATGAACGTGTTTCTTTCACACACCCTTCCCCCCCCCCCCCCCCCCCCCCCCCAATATTTGAACTTCTCATCCCTGGCTCTTATTCCAGGGAATTTCCTTCGTGAAGTCAATAGAGTGAACCAGGAAGGTATCCAATTCGTGACTGT